>KE372334.1:299609-312443 GCA_000418225.1 Zizania latifolia
GCGGCGAGGGACCAGGTCCGGCGGCCGCACGTTGGTCATCAGAGACACAGAAAGAAAGAGAGACGAAATGCTTCTGTTTTTTTGGTTAAGTCTCGGGTGCTTCTTGCCATCCGCTGATCTGCACGCGCGCGCGCGCGTGTGTGTATATAGACACGCACACACACTACACGTGATATATATAGAGAAGCCAGGGGGGTAAACATTTGAGTTAATTATACTTTACACTGGTAAAGCGCACGTTGTTTCACTTCATATCGTATCCTGGTATATCAAAATAAGTTCCGCTTTATATCACATTTGACAATAAAATTATAGAAAATCTTAATTACAAAATTTTAGTGAAACTCTATTTAGATCATGTTTCACGGAGTTTTATTCAAATTTTATAAAAATTTTATGAAATTTATGTAAGTCTGATGGTGTGTATCATGCAACTTAGTTTGAAGCAACGACATTCGTGTAAAGCAAAAAAATATACATAAAACCTAGTATAAAGTAAAACAAGATACACACAAAATACACTTTTAAATTTTTCTGTATACTTACTCTGTATCTTAATATTATAATCTAAGTAAGACATTTTATAATAATATCAACGGTACACATGTGCGGCACATGTATGGAGAACATTTGGCGACGTCCTGCTGGGCATTAACAAATACTAGTAGTAAATTAAAAGGGCGGATCTACCTGTTTTTTTGGCGCCGGATGGAGCTGCAAATCAAGCAATTCGAGCTACCGATCTGTCTATTTAATTACATGTTTTCCGTACTTGGAGGAGGTGCCAGCGCCCAAATCGCACTCATGTCCACGCACGCCCACGTGGCTATATATATATTTCTTCTCCGGTAACTGATCAATAAATAATTATCAATAACTCCGGTTGTATAATTAACTTTCAATGGGTTTGCTTTTTAAAAATTTTGAGATCAAGGGTTGGGGATCGAATTAAGCCGTGTTGGAGTATATATATTAGGGCTTTAGAAAAGAAAACTCAAAGCCTGAGAAAATTGAAGATGTATTTAAGAGGAACATGTCAATGGGAAAGTGCAATTGACTGGTTGACTCGGTCACGTTTTATCTAGAAATAAACTGCACTAAATGGCAATAACTTAAGGTTGCATATGCATGTAATCGAGATTATATATGTTGGTTGAGCATTGATCCGTGGAAACACATTTTATATTATGTATGTACTACATTCATTTTAAAATATAAGCTATATAAGTTTTTTATATGGTTTTTAACATAAAATGTTAACATTAGCTACTTTAAATATATATCATTAAGAAGTAACAACATATACAAATGTTTTTTAATACCATATAATTATATAACATGTATAGCACAAAATCTAAACATTTTAGCGAAATTATTAGTCAGTTTTTTTTGAACGGATGTAATATAATTCTAGCCTGAAATTAGATGGTTTTAGAAATTTTTGACGTAAGATTAATTCATAGAGGAGCAGAGGGAATAACGTTGTTTGTTAATCACCAAACTTTATACCGATCGTGCAATTAATCACACGAAATCGTTAGAGATAATGATACTGTGCCTACTGCACCTGTGCGTGCGTGCCTTCTTCTTCTAGATGGGTACGCAAATTGCAGAAGAAAACAGCAGGCTGTGTAACACGGACAGGTGCCAGCTGCTGATTTGGTTCCTCCTTCTAGAAGCCCACCAGGGCTCCCATGTGCAGTGGGCTGGCTGCCTTCTAGAAGGATGTAACTCATGAGAAAGACGTCTTGATTTTTGATTCCCGGCGTTTCATCATTGTTTCCATGTGCGATGGCTTGGTTCGCCAAGAAAGCAAGCTGCCATGCCATGGCCTTGCAGCTGTTTCAATCACTATACTTGTTAGAGATTCACAATTCGATTGCATGGTCCTAGTTAGTTACGAGTTAATTAGGGTTAACGAAACAATTATGAACCATGACCGGACGATCGGTTATCATTATTGTCGGATCGGCTTGATAGTTACTGATCGGTTTATATATAGATTGGTGACCAACGAGATGTTAAAAGACCATCATACAAACCGATTAGCTTAGTTTTGATAACTGTAGATCTTATATATGGACTAGGATGATTTTACTAGGGACAATAAACTGAACAAACGTAAATAGAGTGGCTCGATTGGAATGTATGGAATTATTTTTATTAAAACAAGGTTTGGGCTATTATACTAGAGGTGTTTAAATCGTGTACAATAGGATTTATTTAGACTTTTGTGAAGTCCAAGCATTTTTTACCGTAGCATTCCATTCAATTAATGTTCACAACAAAAACGAATGATTGGTTGATTTCCACCGTCGAAGTACTGTACAGATAAGATATTTTTATTAAAAAGGAGTACGTGCACGAGGTATGTTTCAAGGAAAAATTGGGTATAAACATTTTTACCACCGTTACTTGTTTGGTCCTTACTTGCCCTTCTAGATCAAGGTTTCTAAACATCGCGATAAATAATTTATTACGGTTTTTAACTATCAAAATAATTTATAGAAATTAGATCTGTTGTTAACCGGGTTAGGCATCGGCCATGTCATTGTAGCTTATGCTTTTCTCATGTGCGAACGTACGAGCTGCTGGCTAGTGCAGGATTGACGGATTTTCGCAGGATTTTGCTCTTCCCTTTTTGACTAAGGGTTGACCGTTGACGGTGTTGGTCTCAAGCTGCATCCAACAAGTGCACGCGTAGCCAAGTTGACAACAATGTCTTTGTTCTTGAGACACCAGACAAATCTTATCCGTTGTTGCGACTAATGTTATCAGGTAAGCAAGTGGGACTCCACACTCCACCCCCGATGTAATCTTTTCTCTGGTCAGACCGGATTTTTTAATCCTCTTTGCAAGCATGACAACTGACATTGATTAAGTAGGAATTTATTTATATTCCGTTACAATCAGGGCATTTGGTCTAGTGGTATGATTCTCGCTTTGGGTGCGAGAGGTCCCGAGTTCGATTCTCGGAATGCCCCTGGCTCAGTATTCAATTTTTTTGTGTTGTGTTCCAAGCTGACTCTAATTGCCGTACCGTATGCTGCTGTGCTATGTATAAACGATCTCAGCCCATATCTCCAAAGAAAAATGTGGTTGGCCGTGTCTGGTAGATCAGGGCTAAAAAAACCGTCGACCAGGACGGTGACCATACTACGGTAAGTTACCGGACTGATTTAACAGTAATCGTAGGTCGACAGTTAAAGCTACCGTCTAATTTAACGGTAATCGTAACTCGACAGTTAGCCTGAATAAATCAGTAACACAGTTCTATTAACTAGCTAACTACAGTTTTATTTAAAAAAACAATCCTCGCTTTCTCAGCATTGCGGCAGCGGCGAGAAGCGCCGACAACCACCCACCGGCAAACCGTATGGACCGCAAATGGGACGATGATAATGGAAATTTGCAAACCAAGATTCGAGCTCGGTTACTTGCAAAAGCAACAATGTAGCGATGCAACGACGTTCCGAGAAATGCACATCCATTGATCGACCGGCGACTCTCCAAATCACACGTTCGGTTTAAGGTAACAAAACAAAGTTCATTGGGCGCCACTGACGTGGCCGACAGAATGATACACCAAATCAGGCATAGAGATCAGGTGCTTATTATTATTTTAGAATTTAGAGTAGCCACTCCCAGGCAAGACGAAACGGAGTGTTCACGTCGATCAGTCGGGTGAATTCAGCCTTGACGTCCAATGATCCCTGAATACAGAAGGTAGGGCAATAAGAACATAAAGGAACCGAGGAATCCATCAGAGTGTGTGATAGGAAGAAGATTTTCAGGTGGGCTTCATCGTTAGAACAAAGTAGTTCCTTACATAGGTTGTTTTATTCTGCTTTGGAAAAGGTGAGTAGTTTATTTGTGAAAGTGGTAGCATTTATTTGATAAAGGTAAATATGGAAGAAATGATGAAAAAATGCATAGAAGTTTCAAAACAACTTATATTTGAGAAAGAGTTAAGAAGGCTAAAATGACTTATATAAGAAATATATAAGGAATGGAGTAACATACCACAAGCAACTCGGCCACCAGCATTTCCAGTGGACTTACTGAGCTCGTGCCCACCTAAAAGAGCATCAAAGACCAATAAATTGAATGTAAGCTGCACAGATCACTGGAATGGACATGTCTCCAAGTAAAAGAGGGAAATAGATTACAGGTTTACAACGAAGAGCACAGATAGGAGGTTGAAGTCAAATATTGCCTGGTGTAGGTGCGTAGCAGAACAGAATGGATGATTCAATGCATTACTAGATTCTTTTTCAGAAAATTCAGTCTTATAAAAACAAACACAGTATGGTGAAAACAAGGACAAGCATGCACCAGACAGGTAGCAAAATGTAATAATGCGGCTGAATACAATGTTAGTGCACATCAGCCAAAACATGTGGGAACCATGCAAGAGTAATGTTTTCCTTAATCCAGGGTGAAGATCAGACGGCTAACCAATAGAGGCCTCAGTTCAAAATAGAAGCATAAAAGTACTACATGATGCATGATGCACTACTCTACAGTGTGCCATGCAAAGTTCAAATATCCTCAAGGATAGAAGCACAAGAGTCGACAACTTGGTACTTCAAAGGTATAAATAGAAACTGTTAGTTGTCATCATAGACCTATCAGAATTCATATCCTTCCTTAGTAAGAAATAAGAAATAGAGCACACAACACACCGAAAAATGGGCATAAATAGTTGTGTGCAGTATTACCCTTTCCAAGATCATCAGGATCAGCATGCACAACAACAGCTCTGCCAATGATTGAATTTGGTCCAGTAAGTGGAATCTGCCATAACAATTTTTTCCATGTACCCACATTAACCAAAAAACAAAGGAAAATACCAGGGTAACATCAGAATAGTAAGGGGACACACAGTTTTGCTTCTATATAACAAATGACAGAGAATGTTCATTTCTTGAATGTTTAGTTACCTGACTGTCAACGACATTGATGTTAGCAACCCCTGGCAACAGAGAAATAAACTCTCAGAAACAAGAATAATACACTATTACTAGAAATTGAGCAATGCAGTTGAGGACTACAAGAACAAAACAACAATTTATTTTGTCAGAATGCAAGTATGACCACCCATATGCCCACTAGCAGGTATGGAACAGATCAGAATAAAGGGAAGAAGAGCAAACCATCTTCTCCAGCTGTTACATTTCCAAGATCACCAGCATGGCGTGTCTCATCTTCCGGTGCCCCATGCTCCTTACCCGCAGGATTGTAATGTGGTCCTACATTAGGAAACAGATGATAACTTGGTATCGATCCTCATCATACAAATAGGCAAATCCAAGATAAGTGATAATAACAATAACAATAATAATTACCAGTTGACATGCAGCCATTTGTAGTGTCACCAAGTGCATGCACGTGGAACCCATGGAGACCAGGCTTGAGGCCAGAGATACTTCCGGTCACTGTGGTTGGACCTAAGAACAAAACAAACCAGTAAATCTCAACAAAGTGCAGACTAAGATCAAATGTCATGTCAATCATGGAAGAGGTGATGACTGATGACATACCATCTCCCTCTTGGACAAAAAAGATAGTGCCTTTAACAGTCTCACTGCTACCAAGCACAACAACAGCCTTCACCATTGTTTATGTGATCTGCAAACAAATTCCAGTGAAACAGCATTTTCTTAGCATGGGATAGAGGCAGCCTAGAGGTCCTAAACCCCAAGAAAAAATGCATTGCATGTTATGAACATCAACTCATGGGTAGGATAAGGGTCCAAAGACCAGGATAAACGCGAGATCGCTCTCGTCAACACCGAGTTCATTCTGAGCGCCAGGAGACTCAAATCAAGCTAGAGTTAACTTTAGGATTTTTTTATTGCCTAATTATAATAGAGATACATGGTCCCTTTTTACACGGAGGGACCCTGCTACAGTACCACGTGACCGTTAATTATGAATAGTAGCTCTACCCTCTAAGAATACAATCTCTAATTCCTAACTTAAACCAGTACATTCCTAACTAATAGATATAATACCAAAATAATTATATCTCTACCTTAATAACCTAACATTTTATTTAGGTAATAGATATTATTATTGTAGAAGATAAACTCTTCATAAATGGAACTGCTACAATAACGTGTGGCTCAATCATCTAATTATTCTCAAGCATGCAAACCAATACTAATCATGAAGCAAATGCCCAAGCCAGTGCCAGTACACTAAAGAAACACAAACTCGTCCATCCATTCTGGACAAACAAAATACGCCTCTCTTTCAAGTGGGATAACACAAGAGTGATTGCCACAGGAGGAAGAAGTGAAGAACTGAGCCTCACACTGGTTGCTGCCTGTTGGCAATGTAGCCTCCACCAATACACAGGACAAATCCACAGAACGGTTTAATGGCCACAATAAACATGACGGCCATCTTGACTAGCCCAATCATTCCCAAATCTACATCCATCCCTTCTCCCAACGTATCATGGCCAGGTACCCAACACCACATTGGCAGAAGCCTTCTTAAACACACTCCAGAGCCCCCAGCAATATGAGCAAACCAGTAACATATCATCTAAACAGTATGCCTTGAATTGCTACGCTAGTAAACAGTTGGAAGACTACTGCGACTGCGAGTACTTGGCAACTAAATCCGTCTCCTCAACAAGCATCATCACAGGCTGAACAAGTAACAGGTCTCTTAAACAACACATTCTAAAACTTTGACTAATATCTCATCAGTCATCAAAAGGAGCCAAATCGAGCCCGGACCGCTCCACCAATCGCTCCAAATCGCACCGAACACCGGAGACGAACCGCGACGATCAACCAGCCTAAACCCTAAACCCAAACAAAGCCGAGAGGGGAGGAAGGAAACCCCACCACCGAGCCGATCCGAGATCCAGGCAGCGCACTCGCCGCTCCCGCGAAACCGGAGGCTGCAGCGCTCGACGGAAGAAACAAGGCGCGATCGAAAAAGCCTAGGACCTTGGGGATGCGGGTAGGCGGGTGGGGGATTCAGTTAGGTTTGGATCGGGGGCAGCGGTCGCAGCAGTAATACCTCAGGCGACCCCTGCAGCGAGGTGGAGGAGGACTGGAGGAAGAGGGGAAGAAGGCGACCCCTGGTTTGAAACCTGGTGCTTCTGGAAGGTTCGTCCTCCTCCTGCGGCGCGCGTGACTGGGAGAAGAGGAGAGCAGAGAAGAGAAGAAGCGGCGGGGCGCGTGGTAGGTGTGGTGCTATTTGTAGTCTTGCAGCGACTCACCAGTCACCACCGCTAAGCGTCTCTCCAGTGTAATATAAAAAATAAAATGATTTAAATTTAATCTCAGAATACGATAAATCTTATAATATTGCTCGTTTAATTTTATTACTGCTTCCTGTTTTTTATGTACCTCTCATTAAATGTGGTGTCTTAGTTTTCTCTACATCTTTTCATCTTAAAAAAACGTGTGATACTTTATATTATAGGATGAAATGAAACGAGTATTCCGTAAGGGGCAGAGTCAGATTCTTTGCATGTCTATGGTTAAGCTAAACTAATTTTAGCTAATTAATGCATAAGCTTAAAAGTCTTGATCCCTTTCGTAAAAAAATATATAACATGCAATATCAAATAATTATATTTTTTAATGTAAACTTGGTTAATGTTAAAAAGGTTTGATGGCTTCCAGTATATAACTGAGTTAGTATTCCCCGAGGCCGGCTGCTAATAGTTTTCCACAACATATTACTTCTTTTTCGACGGAGTAAAATAAAAGCAAGCATTCAACAAGGAAAGATGTACGCAGCCACCACGTCGTATGTGCAAGTCCACGTGTAGAATTGACGTACACTGACGTGGAATCGCCCTGTGCCGGCTTTGAAACTTCAAATGGAGGTGTGTCCGTGTGTGTGTGAAGGGGATCTTGGATCTCGGCATGCTCACCTACCACGCCGAAAAGATTGAACTCGGTTATTTATTCTGGCGATCGATCCAGATCGAGCAGTTGCAGAACTGCAGCTGCCTCATCGTACGGCATGGCAATTTACTGTTATAGTCATATAATTATCGTAGTAACTGAGTTACTACTGAGCCGATTTAACGGTAATCAAATCGAAACACGGTTTTAGATTTATTTAGAGAGCTTTTAGCCGTTGCATCTAGTTTGGTTCAGATTTTAGACGAGTGGGCGTTCGAATGCACCACCTGAGCAGTGAGATCGTGAAGTTTCCCGCCGGCCCAGCCCAAAACACGTTGCGCAACTATAAGAATAGCTCCTGCGTCATGGGCCACAATCCTCTGTTTTCTTGGGAGGATGGGCCAACAATGCTTTGCTTCCACATGCATCCAAGTATCCAACAAACAAACATACCTAATCTTAGCCTCCCGAGACATGGCCTCCAGCACTTACAGTCCAAGAATGTTTGTAGTGCGCATCTTTGCCGTTGGTTCGCTTGATCCGACGGCGGTGAAATCTTCCAACCGCTTACATCACAGCCCATGATCCATCACAGAGCTCTACAGCGTCTCTCGATCAATATCCCTCTTTTCTTTTTTTCCTTTTGTCTTGAGTCTTGATATTCTTGGCTGAGCATCTGCTGAGCTGGAGAAGGACGGCGATGTACGAGTACGACGCCATGGGACCATTGGGCGTACCTGGTTTGTTCAGCCGTAGCAGTTTCTTGCTCTGTTTCGTCTGATTCTGATTTCAGTCGCCTGGCAAACCAAGATGTGGACGCCTTCCTAACCGAGCCCAACCAACAGCCGGGCGACCTCGGCCGGAGGGCGAGCAATGGCTGGTGCGCATGCGCTTTGTTTCTTTCTTCTGTTCCCAACTGCTCACATTCTCTTTTGACGTGCATCCTGTACTCGGCCTGCTTGAAACAAAGACACGAACATGAATGAAGCTGAGGTTATGATAATTGTTTAAAGGTTGGGACGAACAAATTTGATGCTAAATAGAAGGTTATAAACGGTTTTACAACAATTTTTATATAGATTTTTTAAAAAGATTGCGATTTCAATTGTCAAACCGTATTATTGCCGGATAAATACTGCCATTACAGCATTGAGTGTTGTTTTGTACGTTAAATTACTCAATCAAGCAATCGCCCGTTCTAAAAAGATTTTATTTTTAGGTCTTAAGTATTGTCTCAAAAAGACACTGTTTCTATTTCCTTAGCTACACTACACTCGTTCCTAAATAAAGAAATTTTATTTCTTCATTGCCTTTATCTACCTCTCATGTATCACTTTATAATATTTTATTAATAAAATGTATTTTAGTTTTTTATTATCATTATTTTAGAAGTAAAATCTTTACGAGACGGATAAAGTAACCTAGATGAGTCAACAGTGGACTGAACCATCAAACGGGAAAGAGACCTTGGTGCTTTCTTTTCTTCCTTTCTTACCCAAGTCCTTGGGTACTCAAGGTGTATCCAACTTTCTAATGGATCATGGAGTAATATACTGCCAGTTGCATTCTTAAGTTAAGCTCCTCTTTGAGTGTGTCCCTTTTGGTGCACAAGTGCTTTTCTTTTTTTAAATGAAGTCTAAAAAGTAAGAAAATGCAACAGGGCAAGAAAAGTGTTGTGTGCCACTCATTTCTGCCATCCTTTTTCTGTTATAAAATGCAGTCCTACCATTGTTGCACCTTTTCTTTCCAAGGAAAAGGGCCATATGCTTGTCCTGCTTTTTTTACCCTCAAAGCCTCTTTATTGCCTCCTTGATCAAGTTGTCCATCATTTTTCTCTTAAAGGAGTTGTGCATGTCCTTCTTTATTACTATTAATTATTCAAGTTAGATGGAGTGGAGGGTGGAATCTTCTAGCTTGCTTGCAAGGATGTTTGGGTTTTAGAGCATTCTCAATATATATATTTTCCTTTCGTCATTTAGCATACTCAATTCTTAACTGTTTTGTCAAATATAAATTGTTTTAGAACTTCTAGTCAATTTTTTATATTTTCTTTCATGTTTGCTTTTGTCAAATGAATATTGAATCCATTATAAATAAATGACTCATATTTTCTAAAACAGAATAAATGAAAGATAATTAGGTCATTTGAGTTGATTTTTTAATATTGTGCACAAGATTAAAATGATTTATAAAAGTAATTAGATGGAGTATATATGTAGTGCCTATAGTAGAGAGAGCCATAAACATTTGTTTAAACTCAAGTTTACTTCTGCATAGTTTATATAATAGTTTATAAATAACTTTTATATTAGATTGGACCTGTGGATCTTGCACGTGACCTGTCTTGTATCCCTCTCCAACTGGATTGTCATATCAACTTTTTTTTCTCTTAAGTGGTAACAGCAAGTATGGGTAATGGGTGCATATCAAGCCTACTTGGCTTGGCTTACTTGGCTCGGCAAGGCTCCTTTAAAAAACACCACCGAGATCACTACTCAAATAATATGTTGCCAATACTTGGTTATAGTTTTTTTATTCAAAAGTTTAAAAATACACATTGGATCCGCTTACCTGAATGAGCTCAGAACTACAAATCCAGTTCTAATTTTTAATCCCTTGGTCCGAAAAAAGTTTTATTTCTGACCATTTAACTTTTTGTTATAAGAAGACTTTGTTTCTGCTACTTACCATCGAATAGTAAATAAATAAATCACATACCATACTTATCGCTTTACAATATTAATTTTTTAATTAATAGAGAACAATTTATCCTTTTACTTAATTTATTAATTTTATGTGTAGTCAATTTTTGCCGAGAACATTGCCGGAAACCAGCGTGCTACTGCCTACTGGCTTACTGCTGCAGGAGATCGCGATGGATAAAGCCCGTGACGTAGCGTGGCGACTGCTGGAATGGCCTGTTTTTGACCATCCCGACACGTACATTACACGCGTACCCATCTTCATCTGCGGCGCCCACAGGTGCCCCGGCCGGACATGAATAGCTGCACGGTCTGCCGCCTTCTCCTGTACCTGTACGGCCACATTTATTAATCACGCAACATGCTGCGTGCCGTTGCCACCAGCAGCCGCATGCAGTCACTAGCTCTACTTTTTTTATTACTTTTCAGAAATAGATTGTTTGGATGCTAATAGTTAATGTTTTAGTGAATGATATGTTGTTTTGAACTTATATATACATGTAAAAATAGGCAGAATAAAAAATATGTACACTGTTTAATACTTTCTTGGTACAAAAGAACATATAGAAAATATCAATAAATCGAGAATTAAGTAATTGAAGGGCTTACAGTGTAAACGCTCCAGTCCACTGTCTTGGGCCAGTTCGATAGAACAAAAGGCAGGCTGAACAAGGTCCGAAAAAAGAGACATGTAGTTAGAGCATAATTAATTAATTAATTTCTCTGTCTAAAAAGACTATTATCTTCATCTCATGTTATAACTAGACAGTCGGTGTGGTGCGTGCAGGGTTTTTGCATGAGCAATTTAATTAGTTGCGGGGGAGATCACAAGTGGTGCGACGGCGCTGTAAATATATATAAATGATTTTGTCCTTGCTGATTCAGAAATTCTGTGATTTCGTGGCGTCATCTCTTTTATGGTATGAGCTAGATTAGGGCATTTCTAACTCAGAAAATATTTTGTAGTTTCTATACATACAATGTTAATAAGAAATTCTTTATAAAAACTCTATCTCACAATATATAATTTCTTGTTTCCACTTACTTTTTCCTTCTTTGTCCAATCACAAGCGGGTAGGTCCCACATATAGAAACTGATACACTCGTCTAATGCATATAGAGTGGTTCTTTCTTTCTCGGTACTAACAATAAAATCCATTTCTTGCATGAAAAATTATTTTCTCCATTTTTCTCCTCTCTCTTCACATACACTCTCTCTCACACATCACTTTTTTTTTGGGGAGACACACTTTTATATCCTAGAAACTATACGATATGGAAGATTGGAAGTGTTCTTAAGGTGTTCTACCTCCGCTATGAATACTTGTTGGTTTAGACATTGTTATGATGGAGTCGGTTGATTTTTTGAACTATCTAATTCCTATGTGAAAAATAATTTGCTGAAGAACTCAATTCAAACACAGTAAAATGTTCTTCCATTTAATTGGCCCACGACCGTTTTGTGGCTAGCACGAGTCGCGGTCTCGTGGAGACGTCGATCATTCATATTTCATCATATAAATGGGCACCTCTGGTTAAACGAAGGACACACTTAAATAAAACCCATTAATTGATGTAGGGCACTACCACAGACGAGGTAAAAATAAAAGCCAAAAAGACACTCCGTCCTAGAATAGATCCATTTGTGGGTATTTATATGCTAACCAAGACAAGAGAAAAGATGCTAAAATACCCATCCATAAGAAACGCGCCACACAACTCTTCTCAGCTCGTCACCGCCGCCTGCTCACCCGCCGCCGCTGCCGTAGGCCCCTTCTCGCCGCCTAACCCTGCTCCACCTGTTGACAATGCCAAGCTCTGTGTTGAGTGTGACTTCCTCCATCTCGCCACCCCCAAGTGCAGGGATCTCTAGGTGATAACTCATTCGTCATCGGTGAGAAGAAGCCCTGCCTTGACTCCCTCCAGCTCTCGCTCTCCCTCAACTTCGACGGGCCCGCTCCATTGTCCACCCAGTCGCAGTCGCAATTCGCCTCGCTCCTTCAGCCTGTCCCTGCGACAGATGGAGATCTCAAGGGAGCGGCGGCCGCCGCCATGCTGCCCCCTAGGAGGACCTACAGTTCTCCGATGCCCTGGCGAGCCCTGACGCCACGGTCCGCACCAACCCTTCGCCACCGCCGCCTCCCCCACCTCTACCCACGCGCTGATCCAGGAAACCGCTGTTGGCTTCGTCACGCCTTGCTCCTCCACCGCCACCTCCGTCGTCAGCTGCGAGCTCTTCCCGGGCGCTCCGT
>KE372334.1:336554-360310 GCA_000418225.1 Zizania latifolia
CTTTTTTGCCAGGGAGCTCAGTTGAATATTTTATATCTCAGTGCTTGGGTCTAATACCTATGACAACATATACACACATAACTGCACATCAATGTAAAGTGGCTGTGAGCCTGTGACAACTGACCTAGTATAAGATATCTGGATATGGGTCTGGAAAAGTTTGAGCAACTAAGTACAATTTCTCTATTTTTGAAAGAAACATTTGTACAAAAGTGCTGTTTTCAGATAAAAGAGGCACTCGCTCTCTTTGCTGGTGTTGCAAAAAATTGGTCCTAAAAGCTAAGATAGTAAGCTTCACCAAAACTTTGCTAATATTTGGATTAATATGCATGCATTTTTTCTTTTGTAAGTAGAATAATTGGCATAGGAAAGAGACAAAAATATGGTACACAATGGTCTTGTGGCAAAGTTATAGACAAACAAGTTAAGTATTTCTCACTTCATAAAGTAATTTTAGTGCAATTCAAGTACTGATTTAGGTCAAATTTAAGCGTGCACACATTTACTTGTTTGGTGCTAATACTCCTGGATTTCTGAGAATTTGTTCAATATTTCAATATATTGCAGAGATATATCATAATGTCAATCTCTCATAATTTGGGTTCAACTTTTTAGATTTTTTTTACTCACCAAATGCCCCACATATTCAGATATTCTACTATACCTTGACCCATGCTCTCTATCCATTCTCTCATGTGAATTGCGCACTTGGAAAATTATTTGAATGTTACCTGACTTATTCATGGCATGATCAACAATTTAAGAGCTGCTGGTGGTAGGGCTAATGATGGAGCTAAGAAGACAAAGACACGTGATCGACCTAGAGCAGTTCCAGCTCCAGAGGCAAATGCTGAACTTCAAATAAATATTGATGTATGTGAACATACTTGCTTCCTTACTCATTACAGTATTTTTTTGCTACTTGTTTCTATGGGCTGGTTTGCTTAAAGAGTCAATAGGTTAAGATTGAGCTGGTGGAACAATTTGCTTGGTCTCATCTTAAGATACAATCACCCAAATTATTTCCTCATCCCAACAATATTGATTTTAGTTTCATTCGCCTATTTCATTTGATTGACAATGGCCCAAAATGGATATGATAACCTCTTAATTTGTCCCTATTATTTCTATTTTACAGAAACGAAGGTTAATTACACATGCAAATGCAAAAAGCAAGAGCGAAAAGTTTCCTCCTCCACATCAGGATGGTGCGGTCGCTTTGGTTCCTTCAAATCACATGGACCCGGTGTATGAACCCCAAGATCCCTCTTCCTTCAGCACTGTGTTTTCTTATGAGAAAAACTCTGTTCCTACTTGGTCTGGCCCGTTGGTTGATCCTTCGGCTGTTGGGAAACAAAAGTGGAAACACATGTTTGGGCGCTCATCAAAACAACCGGCCACTGCCCGTGCTCGGTAAGGCAATGAAGAGGACTATAGATAAAGAGTCCTCAATATGGACCGAGTGGAGTTTCGCAAATGAGGCATGCAATGATAAATCAATTTCTTCATGACTTATTGCCATTGGATTATTTTTCAAATATCGGTTGTATAGGCTGTGGAGGGAGCTCAGGTATTTTTGTACCTGTGTACATTAGGTTCCATTTTTCTATTCTTATAGCTCGGTGCATTTGGTGTTAGATTCATTTGGCTGGAAGCTTAGATCTCTAGCATTTCAGGACATCCCCTTCCATTGTAACAATTTTCTTAACTGCTACCTTTGTAATCATTTCTCATCGACCGAAAGCAGATCTCGTGTTTTGACTCATCTGCGGCATGGTGTACTCTGATTTTCCAGTTTTACTCTTCAGCAAGGATGAAACTTGTACATAGTGGCATCTTTTGTCTGATACTTTCAAGCTAGAGTTTCAAGAATCAGCAGGCAAGCACAAAGGTACACAGCTTGAAGGCTAACTTCGCACAAATGGACTGCAAGTGTGATCCTGGGCTTGGAGTTTGGGATGCATTCGACAGTTACAGGCCTGTTTTTGAATGAAACTATTTGAATTGACATAAATTTTAGCAATGGCTGATAGATTACGAGCCATCATCTATCTTCATGAAACTTTGTAGATCCTCCAGATTATAATGCACCAGGCCTTCATTCAAGACATTAGAAGATGCACCGGTGTACTTCCGCAGAGGCCAGAGCTGACAACTCAAACCACAAGAAATCTTCTGTAGTGTTGAAAAGTGTCGATAAATCTTTGAAAAATCTGTCAATCTGTGGTATTAAAAAAACCGATTAAAAATTTATATAAACAATGTTGATATAAAAGTTTTTAAAGAAATGATACTTTTTACCTGACGCAAATAATCCACGGATAAAAAACGGAGCCTGAGCCTGAGTCACTGACATCATGCGGAAACAGCCTGAGTCACTGACATAAAAAACGGAACCATTGCTGAAAAGTTGAAACATGGGCCGGCCTGGAGCCCATATGACCCGAATTGGGCCCATGACGCCAGGCCCAGGCCTAGGCCTAGGCCCAATCTACTAGTACTCACCAGTAGAAGCCTCCGCTCTCTGCCCCGCCTGCCCCCGAAAAACCCCACCAGCTCGAGCGCCGCGCCGGAACCCCTCCCTACGGGACGAAGCCCTCCAGCTCCGGAGGCGATGGCCGGCGTCGGCGGCGACGCGGAGATGGGCGGGTGGTCGGAGCTCCTCCACTCCTCCACCAAGCTCCTCGAGCAGGCTGCCCCGACCCCGCACTTCCCTCCTCTCCAGGTGCGACGCTTTTACCGTTTCCGCGCTCTCCTCCGCATCTGCCCCTCCGCCGTTGCTTCCGCCTGACGGGTCCCGTGATTGGACTCCACGCGTCTACGCGCAGAGGAACCTGGACCAGCTCGAGGTGCTCTCCACCAAGCTCAAGTCCAAGACGGTGCGCGCCGAGGCGCCGGCGCAGTCGCTCTCCGCCACCAGGTCAGTCTTCGGAGCCCCTTGACTGGACTCAGTAGGCATCTCCTCCGGGTGTTCCGAGCGTGCGCTGGAGTGGCCGCTTGTGGGGTTTTAGGACTTAGGGTTTCTGGCTTTCCTTTCTACAGGTTGCTGGCGCGCGAGGGGATCAATGCAGAGCAGCTCACCAGGGACCTCAAATCCTTCGAACTCAAGGTGATGGTCACCGAGCGACAGTTTGTTTTTGACTATTCCATTTCAGAGAGTGATATGGCTAATGTGCTGTGCAGATTATCAGATCGAGCAGTTTGTCTGTTTCGAGATTTAGATATCCTGAAATACTACTGGTTAAAACCTAGGATTATTACAAGTAGATGGAACAGTGCATTTGGTGCATTGAACCTAATAAAATGCACATAAGCCATAAGCATTTCCATGTTTTATTCCATGCACAAAATTGTTGAAAAACATCCTTTAACAATTTGGAATGAAGAAATGATGATGACATTTTGGTAATTTTCAATTACCAATCATGTCTTGTCAACTGGAAAAGCAGTTATTATAATTTAAATTACTGCAGTTCAGTAGTTTTGATGAAATGTTTAAGTTAGTTAGCTTCTGTGAAATAATTAGCGGATTATCCTGTTGTAAACATGAAATAACTCTAGGGTTTGAAGCGCAGCAAGATGTCATTGGTCCTATACTTTCAATTCCACTGCTCCTAACTAGAGTGCAACTCACCTTAAACTATAGAAGAAACATCACTTATCTACTTGAGTAGGAAACTGATATATCATATTTTTTATGTTTTGCCTATGCAATCTTCTCTATTTAAATGCAGATAATATAACAGCACCACATGTTCATTAATCATTACTATTAGTGTAAGAATCAAACCTCCTTTTTATTTGGTAAATGCTACTAATTTTTATGGTAATCAGCCAAATCTTTATATATAAAAAATCTGATCAGAACTCATTAATAAACAGGACATGAGTTTTCACACTTTACCTTATATCCACTATAACCTTACTGTTCAGGATGTATGCAACATGGTTCATCCTGCCAAACTCTCTCCTAATTCATTAGCATGCTGCCATGCCATAACACCATTTTGAGCTCTGTTGCACTATATGCGTCTGCAGTCTGCTTCTTATTGGATTTTTTTAGATCTTTACCGTGTCTTCCTAGATTGCTTATGAGCATACATCATAGTCGCTAAATTTGAGGTTTTGTAGACCACATTTGAGGATGTTTTTCCATCTGAAGCAACTACTGTCGAGGAGTACGTCCAGCAGGTGAACACTTAGAGTATCTCCCGAAGTGCATTCTTTCCTAATTTCATTCAAAGTATCCTGAAATATATGTTTTTAGCTTCATGAAATGGCAATCGTCTCATCCATTCAAGAAGCACAAAAGGACAACTTAAGGAGTTTTAACAATTATATGATGCAAGTTCTTGAGGTTGGTTACCTTTTCCGTCTACTGATTTCAATTATATATTTGATCTGGTTCAGTAGACGTCAGCCTGTGAAATTCCTTTCAGACCAATGCTTTCTTAAATTGCTTGACTATCTGTTAATGTATCTTGTCAAATTTCTGTACCATCCGGGGTTTTGTTTCTGTTATTCACTTATTTGGCTTATTGCATTGCACCTTAGAAAAAATCATTTGTCATAGTGTTGCGATTCTATTTAATGTTGATCACTTGATCAGTACAGTTCTACCATTCAGGTAATTAGCGTATCTACATTGTTCAGTGCTATATTGGTCTTGTACTACTATTGACTGCTCAGTGGTGAATGTTTCAAATGACTTTATGATTTGGTTCTCAAGCTGTGTACCATCTATATTGTAGGATGATTGGCAAAAGGATAAGCGGGACTTCCTGCTGAGTCTAAGCCGGCTCTCTACATTACCGAAAAGAAACACTAATCTCATGGCCAGTGGACTTTCTCGTCCTGCTCTGATGCCATCTTCAGCTTTCAGTCCCCAAACTTCGTCCGGTCTACTGTCTAAGGAAGTCATGCCCATACCTAACAAGACTACAATTGAAAATAAATCTTCAGTTTATGCTGCAGTTGTGAGAGATCTTAATGATGCTAGAGGGCGCAGCCTACCTTTTGGTGTAAGTGTTAAACTTATATTCCATGATTCGTCATGCTAATGCATTTGTAGATTACTTTTATTTTTTTTGCTATCCATTGTTCTATTAAATTATTTAATTTGATAAATAGATTAAGTGCCTATTTTTATGCAGCCTCAATGTGTTATTGTCAAACATAAGCGAATTATATTAATGTGCCATTGTAGTTTCACTAATACTTATTAAAGTTATCTTTTGGTTAGTCTGCTACAGCTTTCAGGGCTGCTTATGAGTCTATGTCTGTCGATGCTATTGGCATGAAATCGGTTTCCATGCACAAAGTGTGGCATTTGATTCAGGTAACACCATTATTTTTTGTGTAGCGCTGATGCTATCATCTGTTGGCCCTTTCATATCCTATATATATGATACTGTATCTCTTATTCCCTTATAATTTGTTATAGTTTGTTTCTTGTTTGTCTAATTCAGGCATTAGTTGGGGAAGGGTCAACTCATCGAAATATTTCAAGAAAAATGTCACTAGTGATTGGTGCTAGACAACACCTTGAGTGGGGTCATGAAAAGTACATACTTGAGACCATCAATAGCCATCCAGCTCTAGTGAGTTTTTCTGCATACTTTTTAATTATTGACATTTTCAAAGTTCCTTCACTTATGAAACTTAAAGAACATGTAAGATTCTGACAATAATTTTGGCGCTGATCTAGCAATTGTTTTATGAAACCTACTTATGCTTAATTAATCTGTGCATCGTGCTCTATGGTTCTAGGCTGCTCTTGGTGGATCTGTTGGCAATCTTCAGAAGATTCAGGCATTTCTTCGGGTCTGTGTTAAATTTGATGCCGCACTGTCTTTTTACTGTTGCTGTCCTACAATTTTCTTTGAGTGAAATGCTGTTATCTTCATGCTCTTCAATGCATCTTTGTCCTTATGAACTGGCAGGTCCGATTAAGGGACCATGGTGTGCTAGACTTTGATGCAACCGATCTGCGTAGACAGCCACCACTGGACACAACATGGCAGCAGGTTCTCTTTTTTAGTTTTGAGCATTTAACAGAGAATTATAGTTGGTGTCATTTGATTTGTCTGGTAATGGCATGTTAAAATCCATGAAAAACAGTTGGTTAGATCAAATAAAACTGTGCCACCAAAATAAAATGTTACATCAATCGAGGAATACTGAAGCTCATGCTTTTAATATTTTCTGAACAGTTTTTGAACTCAGTGAGTCCCTCCTTTACCTTTTTGCCCGCAACAAAGATCTGAGAGCCTCAAGTTGAATGTAATACAATTATACAACACTGGGGCCTTGAGTGTTATATGTCCAGTCTAGCTTAGGCCTTATGCTAGGTCAATGGCTAGCTTACTCTTTGACTTACTTTATTCAAGTATAAGCTCCAGTGCTCTACTTCGATAGTTCGATTAGAAGCCAGTTCTGATCTATAAAAGTTTTTTTCTGTGGGTACTTGGGCTTTATTCTGATTTTTGATAAATATTTCCAAATGCATGTTCATGGAAATATGAAACGGTCTCTCTTTGATTTTCATATAACTTCTGTATCCTGATGAGCTGCAAAATCTGAAGTATTATTATTCTACCTTTTGTAGATTTATTTTTGCTTGAGAACTGGATATTATGATGAGGCAAGACAAGTTGCCCAATCATCTCGTGCTGCATTCAAATTTGCTCCCCTGGTAAACTATCAATGTGTCATAAATCATGATGGATTCTTGTTCTTAATACCATACATACAAATAATATGTTCTTTGGCAGCTTGTAGAATGGATTACTACTAATGGTGCTGTATCCCCAGAGACTGCTCTGACAGCTTCTGAAGAATGCGAGAAAATGCTTAGAATGGGTGATCGACCTGGGCGTCCTGGTTATGATAGGAAGAAGTTACTCCTTTATGTCATGATCTGTGGCTGTCGGCGTCAAATTGAGAGGTTGCTCAAAGGTCTGCCGACACTTTTCAACACTATAGAAGATTTCTTGTGGTTCAAGTTGTCAGCTCTGCGGGAGTACACCAGTGCATCTTCTTCTACTGTCTTGAATGAAGGCTTGGTGCCTTATACTCTGGAGGATCTGCAAAGTTACTTAAACAAATTTGAGTCATCATATTATACCAAGAATGGAAAAGACCCCTTGGTCTATCCTTATGTTCTGTTCTTAAGCATCCAATTGCTTCCAGCGATTCTTTATTTGTCTAAAGAAGTTGGAGAGGAAGGATACCATGTTGATGCTGTTCATATTTCAATAACTTTGTCTGATCACGGTGTTCTCCCTGATGGTGTTGGGTCAGGACAGAAGATAGGTATCATGGATGCTTGTGCTGAAGTTGCTAGTATAATACGGCAGTATGGCTCTATTTACTTGCGTAATGGCAACCTTGATTTGGCCTTGGAGTATTATGCACAGGCTGCTGCTGCAATGGGTGGAGGAGAGGTATCATGGATTGATCGTGGGAAAGCTGATCAGCAGCGGCAGCGAAATCTAATGTTGAAGCAACTGTTGACAGAGATATTACTAAGGGATGGCGGCATTCAACTTTTGCTTGGTCCAAGTGGAATGGGGGAAGAAGGAGAATTAAAGAAGTATATGATGGATTGGAGAAGTAGGCAGCAATTCTTACTTGAAGCTGCCCATCAGTGTCACGAGGCAGGCCTCTATGACAAAGTAAGTAAATCTGTAACTTTGCTTTTCTTGTGATAATAGTAGTAAAAAATGTCTTGACCATCACATGTAGGACACACCACACATGCTTCATCAATTCTGATTGATACCATTGACTATAATTTTCTAAACTGTTGAAGAGTTGATTGCAAGGTAAATGTTATAGAATAGATGTTTATCGTATCAATTTGAAGATGTCTATGTTTGCTGCATTTTTGGTTTGCTGTCTTGGTTGAGTTGTTCTGTATCATCTGAGATCACTTTACTCTTTGCATGAAACTCAGTCTGTGGAAATTCACAAAAGAGTAGGAGCCTTTGCCATGGCACTTCAGACGATAAATAAGTGCCTGTCAGATGCAATATGTGCCATGGCACGCAGCACGTTAGATGGTGAAAGTCGTGCTGCTGCTCTAATTCATTCTGGCAATGAAATTTTGGAGACTGCCAGATATTCAGAAGCCAGGTTATTATGCTCTATGTTCTGCTTTTACGCATCTTGAACGTTGATCATTTATACTTTTTAAATTTGTTTCTGATTAATCTCGTGGAAACTTCTTTACAGTGTTCAAGACAAGGATCTCATATCTGAGCAACAAACTGTACTGAGACAGCTTGAAGCTATTCTCCATATTTATAGTCTTGCTCGAGCTGGACAGACTGTAGATGCTTTGAGGGAAACCATCAAACTCCCATTTCTTCATTTGGATCCTCAGGCTCCAAATGTGACGGTTGATGTTTTCAGAAACTTGTCACCCCATGTTCAAGCTTGTGTGCCAGATCTCTTGAAGGTTGCTCTAAATTGTATGGATAATGTTAGAGATACTGACGGGACCTTGCGTGCTGTCAAATCAAAGGTATCAACCTCTTTCCTGCATTTACTGGCATATAAAATGTGATGTAGGTACTTTCTAATGGCATATAAAATGTGTTGCTGAACTTCCTAATGGCATCGGGCTGTGTTGTCACATCCTAAAAATGCATGCATCAACATCTTTTGCTCCGCATTATTCAATGATAAAATAACAGTGATGTTCTGCCTTGCTCTAAACATAAATGCAACCCTCCTGCATTTTTTTATGCGATATATTTTTATGATGGGCAGATCGCAAACCTTGTGGCAAGCAACATGAGCAGGAACTGGCCGCAGGATTTGTATCAGAAGGTAGCGCAGTGCATATGATGCAGTTGGTGATTGATCTGCTTGGCCAGATATCTGATACCGTGCATCAAAATCCCCCGACCCGAGATCACCCGGAGATGCTTTCTGTTTGCGCTGGTGATGTGCTCGATCAGCTTTATCTGCGCGCGTCTGCACCCGGAATGTTTCAGACTTTCGGTGGATAGGAAATGTGTTGCTCATGCAACTATATCGGCCAAAAGAGAGCTCTATATATTTCATGCCCGTCCGCTCGTCTGGTGTGTAGTGTGTGTGAAGTGTAAAACTCGGAAAGAAAATGCCACCTTTCATATTAGTCCATGGTTGAAGCGCAGCATCTTGAATATCCCATGTATTGTTTTTTAGTTTCGAGAGATTATCTGCGGTTCAGTTATACTGCCATCGGAATTACTTGACCATATAGTATCATCTGCTCCCTCTGTTCCAAGAACACTTTATTTTAAAGATAGAGTTGATAAATTAAGTGTTCTTTATTACTAAAAGCGGTCTTTTGAAGTGATGGATAACGGGTATAAAAGGTTTTTTCCTCATATGATTTGTCGTGTGTAATAAATAGCTACCATCTTAGACTCTTAACTCTTAATGAGATAATTCCCTGTGGAGAATTGGGTCCCATTGATATACACTCGACTAGGGATTAATTTTGACAAAATAACTACTGTATTATTTTTATTTTTGAGAAAAGGAGAAAAAGTATATTTAAAAATCCCGTTTTTAAAACGGTATACCGTCGTCTCGTTTTTCTCTTTTAAAACGAGTAATTCTGGTCTTTTTGTGGGCTTGGGTCAGCCTCCTCTTTGAAGGCCTCTTTGCCTTTCCGAAGCTGGGCCCTGCACCATCCTCAGCCCAGGAAAAAACAGGAGCGTGTCTCGTGTTGGTAGGTGGGAATTGGGAAGAAGGGAGGCCGAAGGAAGGAGAAGGACGCCCGCGGTGCAGCGGCAAATGCAACGACCCGGCGCCATTACTGCCGCTGCGGCCGGCACAGGTTGCTCTCGGTGAGATCGATCTCGATCTCGATCTCTGCTCGTCCCCCGCGTGGGAAAAGCCCAGCTGACTCGCATGGCTCGTACTTGGCGCCATGGCACGCAGTGAAACCGGCCGGCCACCATCAAAGCTGCCAAAGGCCAATTCCAACTCCTATTCTCCCTTGTTTCGACCTCCTGTTAAGTCTCGATTTGGCCTTTCTTTCTCCAATCCAATCGCCTCTCTGCCCTTCTATCCTCAAGCCTTCAGTTCAGCCTGCAGATATATACCCGTTTCTTTCTTTCTTTCTTTCTTCCTTCCTTCCTTTCTTTCTTTCCTGAGATTAGTTTTCTACTTTTCTTGAGCAGCTTGCTTCATGGTGGCTGCGTCTTGGTTCTGCTAGAGCTAGAGCTAGAGCTAGGCATATGGGGAGGGAGAGGCTGAGGTGGCCGGCGGCGGCGGCGGCGGCGGCTCTGCTCCTGGTGCTCTCTGCTGCGTCCCATGATCATCCCCATGGGAGTGGGAGAGGAGGAACAGGTGCGCATGCTTCTCTGACTCGTCTCCCTCCGCCGCTCAGCTGATCGATTCTTCGTTGCGACGAGTTAATAAAAATGAGACGAATTTTAAGCAGCAACGTACTGATGCAAACTACTACTCCACCCAAAAACAATGTACTTTTACGCTTCAACTTTATCCTTCATTTCTACCTACTTGATTATTATCCGTTCAAAAATTAATAAATTTTATTCTTTTCATACTATTTTTTATTAATCAATGTATTTTGTTCTTTTATTCTTATCATTAATTTATCAGTTTTATATCACAAACAAATCTTTTTGAAATGGAGCGAGGAATGAAGCTAATAGCTTGTAGTCGTCCATGTTTATAAAGAATTTGTAAATTAAGAAATTTTTAAAAATACTATTTTCTTATCAATAAAAGATAATTTATTTTTTTACTCTCACCACTAATTTACTAATTTTATATCAAAAGGTAAATACGGAATAGCTTGCACTATTCCACGTTGACAAGGAAATATTATGGCTTCATTGATTTATTGGACTGTGTTATTTTCTTAGATTAAAGTGGTACTAATCTGGCATTGGCACGTGGAACAACGCGTGTCATATTAGTGTGATGTGATTGTCTCTAGAAGACAGCAGTATAAAAACCAATAGTGTTCGCTCTGAAGACCTACAGATTACTATTAATCTGAGAAAAAGAAAAAAAAGTTTATATCATTAGACCATGATAGATCTGGTTTTAATAGTAAAGATATGGGTTTGAACAAACATGAATAGTTAGTTTAAATAGAAAAATAATCGAAAGTTTATATAGGAAAGCATTGTAACCAAATAAAACAAATGTATGCTGTTCCACTGATGTCTACTCATGTTCTAATTCTTATCTGATGATGTCTACTACTCTTGATGAGTAAAAATTTTTTAGTGAGGTTGCACATATCAGCATCCTTGTAATCCAGATGTTAAAATGTCCACAGAATCCAGTTTCCAGAACAATGAGCAGCAGAGCTTTGGTTTTAACATCACACTTGCCAAGACTATTGTGGAGTATGCTTCAGCTGTAAGCTGTTCTCACCATATGTTTGGCCAGCATTCATGAGTAAACTGTGCCTTGCAGAGAAATAGAGCCATTCTCATAATTTTCAATTGATTATTTTTCTCTCAAAACAAAATTACCTCAGTAATTTCCTCCTGTACAGGTCTATATGACAGATCTAACAGCGCTCTATAAATGGACGTGCTCAAAATGCAACGACTTAATCCAGGTGAGATTTCCGAGAATTTGGTACCTAATAGTGTCTTGCCTTATCGGTTCCAGTTTGATTATAACTAAGACGGATTTTTCATACGGGTACCTTGTTTGGAAACAGGGCTTTGAGATGAGATGCATAATCGTTGATGTCCACAACTGCTTGCAGGTCTATATCTAAATGCTAATACTGTTTTACGATGCGTTGTCTCTATTTCACATTATAAGTCGTTTGACTTTTTTCAAAGTTTCAATTTGAGCGAGTTTAAATAAAAAGTCAAATGACTTATCATACTTAACGGAGGGAGTAATACTGTTTTAGGATGTATTTCCTAGCACTAACCTCATCAATTTCATCTTAAGAGAAAAAACTACATGACATTAAACAATGTGACAGGCATTTGTTGGTATTGATCATGGCCTCAATGCTATCATTGTTTCAATCAGGGGAACCCAAGAAAACAGGTTCTGAAATAGCTGCACACATTTTTACTGCTTGTGCTTAGTGGATCATGTCGATGTTATTTACTCCTATGATTTCCAAACCAGTGTACAGAATTGGATTAAGGATATGCTATGGAAGCAAGAAGATCTGAACTACCCAAGCATGCCCAACGCAAAGGTTTCTGCCACTGACCTGTTTGATACAGTTCTACTGGTGAAGAATATGACGAGCTCTTCTCTCTTTTTTTTGTCGTCTGATGAGATCTCTACTCTGGTTTAAGGTCCACACTGGATTTTACTCTTCTTACAATAATACACTTTTACGTCCAGCCATCGCAAATGCCGTTCGCAAGGCGAGGGAGTTGAATGGAGATATGAACATAATAGTTACAGGGCATTCAATGGGAGGAGCACTGGCTTCTTTCTGTGCACTTGATCTTGCGGTAAGTGCCCCTGAGATAACTAGATTCTGTGAACTGATTTCTATGTTCGGAGATGTAGATGATAAACTTAGAAGATACATATTACATATATAATTAATATGATGTACTAAACACTAAATTGTTTTTAAGAAAAGGGAGGAGGATCCTCACCTAACTTGCTCCCCACTAGATTCACCATATACATAGTGAAGATTGTCTTAGAAATATTACTAACTCCTGTGAACTGAGCTGTAGTTCAGTGGGATTGAAGGCCAGCCGTGGCCTCTTTCACCTGGGTTTGATCCTGGGTATCGTGTAGTAGCGATCATATTTCTTCTTCTGTAAAAATGTGGTGGGGTAGTCTCTCCCTCTATCTTGAAAAAAACATTACTAAGGCCTATCCATTCCACATAGATGAGATAGAATTTTAAATTGAATAGATTAGGATCACTGAGCTATGAAACTAGCCCTAAAGGAAATTTAGAGAAATGCCACCGCAATTGTGGTGGACAGTCCAATAACAGGGCAAGCTGTAAAAAATCTGCAAAACTGCATGCAATGTAATTTCGTTAACTTTGCATATTTTCAATGCTTCTAAGATAATTTCCCTTTTTTTAGACATCGTATTATAAGAGCATGCCGCCTCTGGACACTACATGTTTCTTCCATTGCTGGTTAATTACTCTCTGAAATGCTTCCTCCATTTACAGATTACCCATGGAGGCGACAATGTTTTTCTGACGACTTTTGGGCAGCCGCGTGTTGGCAATGCCGCATTCGCGTCCTACTTCGCAAAATATGTACCCAATACAATCAGAGTGACACATGAGCATGACATTGTGCCTCATTTGCCCCCTTATTTTTTCATTTTCCCGGACCAAACATACCATCACTTCCCAAGAGAGGTATGGCATTTGCATAAACCCAGGAAATTTACTGCTACAGCCTATGCCCAGTCTCTCAATGGTTGTGCACTGGTGCTTGACAATTGACATTAAGTGTTGGTTTGGTACAACACCAGCTCTGAGATTTACACTAGTTTATATGATAAAATAAAATACTTCAAATTTTTATTTTAATCTAAAATAAAACCAGAATGCTCAAATAAATACACTCGATCCATCTACGGATCTAGCTCTACTAAATCTTGAAGCTAGATTTGACTAGTTCTAAATTTTTTTGGATCTGGAGTTGTATCAAAAAGGTTTAAACTAACTGCACTGTAAATACTTTGCTGACAAAAAATCATTTTATTTCTCCATCCTGGCATCATGACACGTGCTAAACTAATTTGCCAGCTTATTGCTTGTGCTTGAAAAATGGTAAATGTTTTCTTGCTAGAAAGCAGCAATAATATGCACCCTCCCCTTCTATACCACCACATTCTAAAATTTCAGGTCTGGGAGCATGAAGTTGATGGTAACACAATCTATCAAGTCTGCGACGACAGCGGGGAAGATACAAACTGCTGCAGGTGAAGACCAATTAATTGTCCATCATCAACCTGACAGCTAAATCCAGTACTTCAGTAGTATATTATGACTAGAATTGATCTAACTATTCTTAACTAATTATTTAAAATTTTCAAAAAATTAAATAATATAATAGTAATTTTCATAGCAATAAGGAGGTAGAGATAGAGCTCAAGCTCCGACCATCTTACCTCTGTCTCCGCCCCTGGTACCATAGATCTTATCATCCTAACAAACGTTTGGCCCTCTCAATCACTTGCATATCCAGGAGCGTGTCTGTGTTGTCCTGGAGCGCTTCAGACCATCTGACGTACCTGGGTGTGGACATGGAGGCCGACGACTGGAGCAGCTGCAGGATCGTCCTGGGCAGGAGCGTCCAGGAGTACCTCTTCCAGCCGGCCTGGTCGCCAGCAGCAACGTCGCCGCGACGTCGGATGGCGCCGGCGCCGGCGCCGCCGTCGATGTCGTCGTCGTCGCTGATCACGATGTGCAGGTTGATTGGAGCTAGCAAAAAAAGGAGGGTTAGCTAATCTGTAACCTAGGTCGCCGTTATAAATAGACAACTCTCATGCTATTCTCTACCGGCAGTACAGTTGATTTAGATATTCCGTATTTTTTTTCATCCGACATATCTATTTCGATTCTAGAACACTAAAGTCACTGGTGATATAATTAGGAGGGAGTAATTGATCAATAAAGAGAGACACTCATTAAGCGATGTAGTAGCAGAGGTGGGTGGATCCAATGTATAGGGGATGTTGTGAAATGATAATAATGTCTTACCAGTCTAAATACTCATTTCTGATTTGGTATTAATGACAAATCTAGTAAACTCAATATTGTTATAATCGTTAGTTAACAAGTTTATGTTAATACAATTAACTTGGATCCGCTCTTATGTACCAGTGACATTTCTACTGGTGCTAGAAAGAACACCACTCTTTGGTGAAAACCATAAACGTATTCATTGGGAGGCTTCACGAATCATGGTATAAACATAGTGATGATAATGTTGGGCAAGAACACGGATGCAATGGTGATCAACCAGCTGACCCTAACGCACTAATGTAAACTTTCGTGAAACTTTGGCCGAAACCAGTTATTAAATGCTAGGAAACCTTTGTGAAATATTGCATAATTAAATATATTGTTATTTTATTGAATTCCAAAATGGTATATCGATATTAGCTAGCACTTAAATATTATATTCCAAAGAGCCAAACTGGAATAGCATATAATATTACATTTCAAGGGCCAAACTAGAATGAGATCCGAAATGAAAACGTAGAATGCCACAGAACTATATATGTTCTCCCCATCTGACATCCAACAGGTAATTCGGGGATTACCACATCAGAGAGCGTTTCCCAGATAAGCAGCAGTGTGCTGTCATTGTTCTTTACAGTTTCAGGTCATGTCATGACAGATGCTTATACTTCTGATCTGCATTTGACGATTTTGCCGTTTCTGTCAAACCCTTAGTAGCCACCGACTTCAGAATCTCAACACCCTCTTTGATGGCTGAATCAATCTAGATTAAAAACAAAAGGTGCAATCATAAGCCTCTGGCTGTCGCAGAACAAGTGAGCACTGTTCTTCAGAATCTTTACATCGAGAACAAAGAAGTTGTGGGAATGCAATCATTAAGTCAAATCTGTTATTTTCTACAATATGGCTGGAATAAGGTCCATGGCCATCATCACCCAAGTGAGAACTGCTTATGTAGATTGTCATAATCTGTTATCCCATGCAACAAAGTTATTCTGGTAGTTTAATTTATAGGACATTGTACCATTAGCTAGATCAGTTAAGCAACATCGAATGCTGTCGGCTTCACGAGACTGGCTCGGCTCAAGTGCAAAACAGGTTGAGCAGCAAAGCTCAGCCCTGCGTTCAAGCTTGACACCACGTGCAAATTGACCACAAAGTTAAGCCAATCTTCTAAACATAGGCATGAGGAAGGATTTTTGTTATTATTATACCAAGTGTGTCAACAATCTAGAAGTGACAATTCAGTGAGAGTAAGCCTGTGCTATAGTGGAAGTTGCCATTGAACTTCTCTGCGGGATGGTGATGAAGATTGAAAGCCCTGAGGGTCAACAATGGTGGGTCAGGGCCAGGAGCTACTAAGTCTTGGAAGAAACCATCCTTTTCAGATGGGTGTATAGGGGCATAAATATTGACCAAGATGGCACAGTGGAGGTGAGGTTTAACCGTTTAAGCAAAGAAGATGCATGCCATTCAAAATAAGTCAAGTTTAGCAGGAGTAACAAGCTTGAGGCCAACATGATAAGGAAAGATTCCTAGAAGTATCAGACAGTGTTTTGGAACCATGCACCTGACTGTCCTTCAGAAGATGACATATGTGAACACCTTATTGCTAGCTCCTTTGCTTAATCAGTGTTTTAGCAGGACAGTCAGAGGCGCAAATCTTGTGGTATGCCATGACAAAGCACGCTGCTAATAACTAGCTGGACAGAGCAACCTGACACCAGACAGGAGTGTCTACTAAATAAAAAAAGCCAGTACCCATAAGGCACTTGCTGTTTGCAGAAAGCATGGCAGAGCCACAGAGATATACCGAGACTTATCTGAGGGAGATTAATTCTAAGGCTTGCTTACATGCAGATTATAACAATGGTTTTGGTCATATGTCCCAGTACACAGTAAGTAAACTGTAAACATGATCGCTCAACCATAAGTACGTAAATAATATGAAATTAATCCATTAGTTATCACCACAAAAATAAATTAACAAAATGTGGCACATCATGAACCTAGAACTAAAAAACCATAATTACTCGCAATAGATATATTTACCCGCTCTCGGCCAGTCTTATTAAACTTTTGGAGCACAAAAGCTTTGGGATCCATCTGGCCAGGTGGCCGTCCAATTCCTAAAACATGTTAAAATATGAAGAAAAAATTCAGAATAAAGAAAAAGATATCTGAATGCCACAGATGTCAAACCTACCAATCCTTAATCGGCCGAATTCCCGATTCTTACGAAAATGGTATATCACATTCTTCACCCTGGTAAGCTAAAAAGGTAAATATCTCCCTTCAAGGTCAAATAAAGCACATATCGGCAGACATCAAATATATTTCACATGACTAGAGACTATTTTTACACCTAAAAAGGTACAGATTTAAAATAAGGGAGCATGCCATCTCACTGATTAAAGAGTGAGCTTACTTCTAGAAGATCTTTTTAGAGAACTGAATGGCTACCTCAGGCTATGCAATAGAAGGAAAAAAAGACAAGCAAAGCTTATATGGAGGGGGGACAATAATTGTATGAAAGTTGAAAAGGAAAGTTCTGTCATCTCTACTAATAAAACATAATTAGGATACTGCTTATCAGGTAGCCAAGGCAGAAACCTGCTAAAGGCATGCCAGCAAACTAGATTAGAGGACTAAGATGATGACCTGCCATTCTAAACTGGTAGCCTATAGAGGACTACTGAGACCACTCTACCAGTTGCTGCTTTCAGATAACGCATAAAAAATAAAGCCTACCGACCCGTTATGGCGTCCATATCCTCCTTTAGGTTGTAAACGAAGAACTCCACATGGCAAGTCCACGTCATCAAATGCCTGAACTTACATCAGCTAAGTCAGGCTGCCATGTAACTTAGCAGTTAGCACTAGCAAAGATAAGATAAAATACACTCACCACAATGACTCGATTAAGTGGTAGTTTATAATAGGCAGCTAGCGGCCCAACCTGCAATAGTCCCAAAAGAAAAAGTTGATGACTACTAGTAATAAGTAATAAAATCAAACTATCATGGACTCAGGGTCGTGTTACCAATTTTCCAAGTCTAGTTAAAAGAACTTGCACTAACACATAACCAGTCTAAAACATAGCACTGTCAAAAAAATGCATGAATTTTATTTCCTTATGTGTTGGTATTTCAATCCAAAGCTCCAGAAATAACTGATATAGCCAATTAGCCATATAAGGGGAAATCAGATCTGTAGCATCCAAAGACAAACCACGTGATGTTGTCTAGCATGAGAAAAAAATCATGGTATTATGGAAATAAACACACCAACAAAACTAATTCTCTTTTGAAAAGTCAGTGATAAAATTTAGCAGATGGTGCTGGTGATTGTTTCACAGTAAATATCTATTAATTATGTAGCAATATAGTATGGGAAAGCAGAATCAGATATTACAACTTGAAAAGGCTTCAAAAGGCAATGCTTACAGATTCACCACTGAGATTCATATATGTCTGAGGCTTGGCAAGCAAAACAGGCACACCATCAACCATCCCTACATCAATGGAGACGACAACAGTTTCAATCCAACCCTTTGTAGTGAAGAAGAAAGAAAGAGACATTCTTTCTGGGGGAATATGGATGAATCAAAACCTTCGCCAAACATTGCTTTGAAGTGAAGTCTGGTCAGAGATATACCCTGAGACTGTGCAAACATGTCTATCATATCAAACCCAACCTGCGGCCAATAAGAGTCATCGACCACCGTGAATAAATTACTGAGCAATTGAATGTCAAAGGCAAGATGAGATGCACAGCTCACATTGTGTCTGGTGAGTTGGTACTTCTCACCAGGGTTACCAAGACCGACAAAGAGCCATGGCTGTATCGGAGAGCATGACGAAGAAGATGGAGATAATGAGGAGGTCTGAGAGGTTGAAATTTGACGCTTAGAGAGCAAAGGGGCAAGTCTTATCCAAATCTTTCCCCGCATGATTCACTCGACGGTAGTAACCCAAGCATCCACGTAGTGTTCACACATTCAATAGATTTTCGAACCCAGGATCCGCAAAAATGTCATCTGGATCAAACAAGGATTACTTGGTCGGTGTTTCTAAGATCTAAGCCCCCAATTCCTACTGGCTGTCCAATGTTCTGTTCCTCTTCTTATAGTCTATTACATCAAAACGAATCGAATCAGTACATTCCTAACCGAATGCTGGATCGGATTATCGGAACAATGCGCATGGACTTGTAAGAAATATTGACCTGGAGTTAGTGCCGGTCTCCCGGAGGTTTGGCGGCGGCGCTGCGCTCCGGCAGGCGGCAACCCGAAAGAGCGGCCCCGCGCGACGAGCCGACGAGGATCGGGACTGGGGGGATCCAGGAGGGGGCGAGAAGAGGAGGTGGCCGCGCAGGGTGTGCTCCGCCGCGCGGCAAGGTGGCCAGGTGGTGGGACGGCGGCGCCGGTGGTGGACAAGGGTTCGCTGCTGGGAGCTCGGTGGTTGCAGGGGCGGCCGCGAGGAAGATTGGGCTGCTAATCGGGCTGAGGCCCAAAGCCTTATGATGGGCCTATATGGGCCGGACAAATTAAAAGTAGTGGGCCTACGTAACCTTATATTTATTGATAAAATATAAGACATATAAAATTACTTTCAAATATCCATATAACTATAAGACATACATAACACTAAATCTAATTATTTTTAGCTTAAATATTAGTTAAAGCTGCAAATATCAATTTTTTTTCTAATAATATTGATGTCCTATATTTTATAGCTAGAGTGGTATCGAGATTTCACATAAATCAGTTGATCAGTTCCTGTCAAGAAAAATGTCCCCACGCTTTCCCTGCAAAAAGGATCGGCTTGGGCTGACCAAAAGTTGCATCATTCGTGTGCAGACCCGGCCGGGGACGGCCGCGCGACGGCGATGATGATTATTAGCTCAAAGAGGTCTCCCTCGCGCGCGCGCAGACCACGTTCTCGTTCCCTCCCTCGCCGCCTTTTTCTCCGGCAAGAAGCAAGCAAAGTCATCAGCTCGCGCGGCTGACTGCGCCGCTTTCCGCCGGCATCGCCAGCCAGCACCCGCATTCGAGTAAATTACACTTTGCACCAGATGGAGTGTACATTTGTTTCGTTTTATATCAGGTTTAGCACATATATTTTTTTCCTTTTACGCCAAGTGCCCAAGTGTGTATCGAGATACGTTTCACTTTGTAAATATGACACATCGTCGAACTTATATAAGTTTTATAAAATTCGGTATAATCTGAATGAACCTCCATGAAACATGTATAAATTTCAAGAAATCTGGTAGGTTTTACTCTAGCCTATAATGCAAATATCTAGCCTATAATGCAAATATGTATTAAACCTGAAGAAAAAGATATAAAGTACACTCTTTCTTTCTGGTGCAAAATGCAATTTATTTATTTATTTGTCTACGTAGCAAATCAAGCAGCAGTACAGATCAGTTCATCATCATGAGGTTAACTAACTAATTAACTGACTGATGGTTTGCATGTTTTTGCATTTGCAATGTATGATGTAGCTAGCTAGCTTTGATCACGAGCCAATAACGATGATTATATCAGGCGGATCGAGTAGAGGCCACTAGCTAGGTCAGTCGGTGATGATCGAGTCCAAGAGAAGATGATGAGGCCGGCGCCTTCCTTTCGGCCTAGCTGCCATCACCTCGCCATGCATGCATGAGGACGGTTGCATGGCCACTTGTCAGCAGCTGCCCTACGCCTAATGATTCCAAGAAGCGGCAGCGCCCTAATGCATCTAGCTAGGGATGTGGATGGTTCTTCATCCTATTTTATCACGGATCCAAATATACGAAATTTTACTTAACCAGCCTGTTTTAATCTGGGGTATAACAAATTATATTAGCTAGCCCAATTATCAATCTTTTTAGATTACGGGCAGAATTTTCTTGGAATGGTGATAGCTATCCATTTCCTGCTGAGAATACATTGCATCCCTAGTTGCAAGTCCCCATCGATGCGCCGTGGAGAGACGCAGAGGTGGTTCTCCCCGTTCTCGCGTGCTTGTGCGCGCGCGTCGCTGACCACTGCTTCGCCGTGTAAGTTCGTCGTCACTGTCCTCTCCTGTCGAGACTCATATGCTCCCAAACTAGCTCCTACAAGCTATATCCTACCTGCCGTGCCGGCCGGCCATGGGGGCATGCAGTAGACTATACTGACGACGGCGAAACCTGGCAAATCCTAGCCGGTCAGCTCGATGTGTCATGTCGCCGCTCACTTGATCGGACGGTTCCGGACCATCCATGTGGATGCGCGGCACGGCGTTGATCCAAGAAAAAAAGGGGCAAATTTTAACGACTTGCAAGTTGCAACTCTAAGTGTAGATATGCTATATCAACATTGAAACCCTATGAATGTGATCAAGAATCAAAGCAACAATAGCCACTTCAAAGAACAGATACACGATTTCAGCAATCTGTACAGGTGAGAGAGGCAGGCTCACCTAATTAATACTAGTAGCTAGCAGTGCTACTTCTTTTTAATAAAACCTGCTTACATATGTGTGGTTTGCATTGCCTGGCCTGTTTTGTCGACTATGCATTAGTAACACTTAACAGTGCAGACAGTGGCATTAGGATGAGGATAACAGGGTCTCTTTCTGATAAAATCGTATGGGGGCAGGAAAGCATCCGTGTCGTCTCTGTCATTTGTCAAATAACAACAAGATTCTTCTGCACTTTGCCATCCTTCTTATGATTTCCTGTCTGACTCTGATGACAAAATGCTTTACAGTCACACACACAAATCGAATAGCCAATATAGCCATTTGGTAGTTCATTAAACAAAACTAGAACATATAAGCCTGTTTGGGGAGTCTGAGATTTTGATAAACGGTTTATGAGTATCTAGCAGATGAAAATCTGAAGAAACATATGTTTTTCAATTTCTAAATTCTAGTTTATTTTTAAATTATGTAGCTATTGAGTTTCACAATCCGAATCATTTAAGGGAGCTTTAGATTATGTGAGTAGCTAAAGCTGAAGGTCTAAAGCTTCCTAAATAAGCCCATATATTGGTAATTTAGATGCATGGCCCACACATAGGAAGAGCTAATGCATGCTGGCATGTTAAGCTTTCCAGGCAATTTGGGTGTCAAAGAATACCTACCCTTTTGTTTAACTAAGTCCTTGCCTTTGCCTTTGCTTATCTTTTGCCTTAAGCCCCCTTTTGATCCTCCTTTTCCTTATTAAAACCCAGGGCTTAGTCATGAACCATCATGGAATTTCACTTTTTCGTAAACGCCAATGCTGGTCCACGGGAATCCAGCGAGTAATTGCCTGCAACAACTAAGATATCAATCTTTGTTTTTCATCAAACATTATGTAAGATACCATTAGTCTCATCACAAAAGAAACCAAGATATCAATCAAGTATTAATATGCCATTGTTTTCTTTCACTTTGTAATAGGCTACTATCAGTGTGCAATGAAGACTATCTGTGGATAGCAATGGAAATAACAGAGCTTTGCACATACAACTAAATATTACAGTTTACAGAACTCACCAAGCCAAAGAAATCAATGGCATATCAAGATTTGGCTTGACATTATTTGTCATGACTTTGTGGTGATTCACTTATATGTACTATGGTATTCCACATTGTAACTAAGATAAAACATTGTGAAACCATATCTTATACAGAGTCAGTCACTAACACAAATGATTTGCACCCCACATGGCACCAATTCAAGCAGCGGGGCAGCCTTTAGAACAGTAGAATAACAGAAAGCACTGTGCACTGCTCGTGCAATTTTTTAGCAGAAAGTTTGTTTGCATAGGGACCCCAGAAACACTTAAAATTGGGAGATAATCCAGAGGCCAGTGGTATGATGGGATATTAGACCTAAGTTTAGATTCAACAATGCCAAGATAAGGTAACAACATGACTTCACATGCTCATCACAAATGCTGATTAGTTGATGTAAAGATAAAAGATGCAAATTAATATCTGCTGCAAGGATGGAAAACGCACTGAATTATTAGAAGAAAAAAGGATATGAATGTGTCTTTGAAACAGCCAATCTTTCTAGGGAGATTTGCTCTCACTGTTAGCAACTCTACCTCTTTGCCATAGCCACTGTCTGTTAATGACATGTGGGACCTAGTGGTTGTCACCTCCTGATGTACTGACGGCACTTGACAGGCACGGTAATTCAGGCGATGGCATTTGCCATTTGGCAACATTCCTACCTTTTCTGTCACTGTGAAGCTAATCTTGTCTAATCTTGTCTCAGGACATTGGCATGAATTGTCATGATAGCAGCTAACCATTTTTTTGCTCCCTCTGCAGCATAAGAGTGGTCATTAGTAGAAACAAGAAGCAACTGCAAAAAAAAACTATATGCATGACAAAAACCCCCAGCCAAAAAGCCTACATGATGCTCACTGCCCCTCCTCTTCTTCAGACTGTAACTCAGGGCTCATCCTTGACAAAATATATGACTGGTAAAGGGAACGAGTTTGTTTGTCTATCTAAGTTAAGGTTTAGATTTATTTGAAGAAAGTAATATCATATGTTATGTTCTTGTATCTATATTAACTCAGCTAGAGAGAATATATGTCTCGAACGGTCTGATATATATATATATATATACACGGTAACGCTATACAGCGCGAGGTGTGCTGTTTAGCTATTTAGCGCGTGGAGGTCAAACTCACGTCAACCACCGTACCGTTCTACCATCCACTGTATTATATACAATATAATTTTTTTTACTATCAATCTAATAATTTTACCATCAATCTAATAGGCGAAGTGTAATTTATATGGGTTATAAATCTTTTACCACCTTCGGTCTATTTCTGTACTATATGCCGAGTACGAACAAAACTAATAGATATGTTGTAATTGTTTTATACTCCAAACAAACCAGTAGAGAAACTGACCGAAGGTGGTAAAATATTTACAACACATACAAACGAGTCAAATAGAGAAACAGACCAAATGTGGTAAAAGATTTACAACACATACAAACGAACCATTAGAGAAACTGACCAAATGTGGTAAAAGATTTACAACACATATAAAATTACACTTCGCATATTAGATTGGTA
>KE372334.1:363724-376232 GCA_000418225.1 Zizania latifolia
GCCGCCGAGCCGGGGCTGCAGCAGCTCGGCGCCAAGGCCACCGCCGACGCCAAGGTGCTCTTCCAGCGCCGCCGCCGCCACTCCATCTCTTGACCGCTCGACTGGCCATCCACAACCGTACGTTCGTGTGTGCATACAAGATGATAGTATCATAGTACCACGGTTCATGCTCGGATTGGAATACACCTTTTTTAATTTTCTTCCCAAATTTTGTGTGATTGCATGCATGCATTCTGCTCATGATACGACGATGCACGACAGCATGCAGTTCTTGTATGGATTATGGATGGATGATTTCGAGAAGTGTACAAATGTGCAGATTTATCGGATGTGGATTGTGTTTAGTTGTTGTATGTAAGATGCAGTTTTGTTTTCTCTCTCTCTCTCTAAAATCAGGTCATTTTTCCGCACAAGTAGCGCGTGGATTAATTGTCCACTGATTATTGGAGTTAATTTGGATTATAGTAGTAAACTAATGTTTGCATCGATCCGCGTTTGATCGAGTGGTTTTAGTTCAATTAGCATCGCCGGCCGGCCGTGCGGGCGGATGCAATGGTATGCACTGCACTGATGCACCTGCGTTAGAGCATCCCGGCGGCACATCTAAATCTAGACCTCTATATTTTAATTTGGATGCTTATCTAAAAAGATTTCTTCTCTATATTTTATCTCACTCTAACGGATCATCCATATTACACCCTCCATATCACATTCTTCTATATTTTAATAATATTTTCAACTACCAAACTATCATAAATAGTTATAGTAATAACAGATTTTTACAACAAATTAGCAAATGCCATTTGAACATCTACAAATTTTTTACAATAAATTAGTAAATGCCATCTGAATACTGTGTGCAAATGATTGAATCAAATCAAGTATATCCAATGTAAATCACAGGAGAACACATTTTTTGTGCTGCTTGCTTGCCCTGACCAAGCGCAGCTTGCCTGCTCTGACCAGGCGAGAGCCTGCTCGTCTCCTCCACACAACGAGAGCCTATTTGCCGACCACGCACACGCATGTGACGAAGCCGAAGGCAGTGTGGGGCTGCTCAAATCCAGTCTGCTCGTCTCAGATTTGGCCTGCTCGCCGACCGCGCAGTGTAGCGCCGTCTTCAGATCTGGAAGGGGAGCAGAGCGGGAGGTGACGCGGTGGAGAAGGCAAGGACGGCGACGGCTGCGCGGTGAGAGGGAGGAGCACGGTGACCGGCGCGGCAGAGTGGCGTGGGGAAAGCTTGGCGACTTTCCGTGCAGGCGCGGGAAGAGGCTCCGGGAGGAGACGGCTGCAGATAGCGTGAGGAGAGAGAAACACTAAAATAGTGTGATGGCTATCTATTTTTAGATAGTGTGATAGATTGTGTGCTGGAGATCAATTTTTATGACAAAATAGCTATTTTGAAGATGAAGAGTAAGACAGATGGTATATTGGGATGCTCTTATGCTCTTAGGAAGCACCGATCCCTCGCCGAAAGGCAAAACGGATGAAGTAGCCGTTACTGTCAGCTTATTATAATTTTTGCCATCATGCATCCCTGATGAGACACGAGAGTTGTTGGCTGGTAGCAAGCACACGCTACAGCAGACGACTCCTGCCTCGCTCTCAAAACATATTACTATTTATTATTATTAAAGTTTAAAATTTATCTTAAATACAATATCATATTTATAAAAGATTATTTTTTCCATTACATACTTGCAGTTCTGATGACCAAGAAAAAAAATAGACACTAGTTCTGATGAACTAGAAAGAAATTGTATCAGAGCCAGGTTTCGATCCTGGGACCTGTGGGTTATGGGCCCACCACGCTTCCGCTGCGCCACTCTGATTTTTCGTTCTTTGTTTGTAGATGTCTAATTTCTCGTACTTCACCCCCATTGATCGAGCATTCTCCATCGGTGATAGGAATTGCCGCCACGCATCCCACGTTTGCACAGGTAATCGGATTTGGACGGATAGCGTTTATACCGTATCCTATACCATTTATTTTGAACGGATTCGGAGCAGGTGCGGATGGCATGTGGATACGGATGTAGAGCGGATTATTTTGGATATCGAATTTGATGCGAACTCAAGTTAGAAACAGATTAAAATTATCGGATTATAAGTTGACAACATAAATACTACACAACATACGGGTTAAATAAATTATTTTAGGATAAACACATAGTAGCACTGCAGTATTACATAACAAATAGAACAACATCTCAAAGTCTAGCATGTAATATGCAAATGAATATTTTGCATCATCCTAACAGAAAGACAATCAATATTTTTTAGAACATGAGAATATACATACTAGCAGCAAGCAACACTATACTCAGTATACTTAGGGCATGAGTAGCACAGCAACAACCAGTCAACCACACAACAGCAAGCAACAAAAAGTATTAAAGCACGCACTTCTCATAGTTATCGGTCTTTGGACTAGATTTTAAATTTAGAAAACCATACTAAATCACCATCAATCATCATACACAAGCATTGGAATTTCAAAACATAACTAAAAACAGCTGTTTGAGCTAATAGGTATAGAAATCCTAGCCTGAATGTGCGCATGGGCTAGACGTTGGGCTGAACTGTCTAAAATCTAGTCTGGTTGGCCTAAAATATTTGGATTATCCGGTTAGCGCTCCATCGGATAATCCGATTAATATTTCAGACAATATATATCCGATGGATTTTGGTGATACTATATCCGAATCCATATCTATACTATATTATCCAAATCTAGATCCAAATTTACTGGATTTCTAAAAATCTCTACCGTAGCATATTGTGGTCGGATTCGGATCGGATTTTTCAACACTATGCACAGGCAACTCCGTGCTGTACGATCTGCCTAACTCTGGTCCAGATCTGAAGTTCGAATGGTACAGGTTCTGCCACTTGCATCCCTCGAAATTAAATTCCTAATTTTGTTCATCTAAAAATATCTTAGCATAATGTTATCTATATCATCAGAATCTTTGGGTGCAAGATTATCTCCTAATTTATGGTTACAGATTTATAATAGTATTTTTTGTGGCAATCATCATGGTCCGAATCGCAAGTTGGATGGAAAAATAGCACTTCTCCCACTCGCCCCTCTCCAAATTGAACTAGTGATTTTTTTCATCTAATAATACCTTATTATAATGGTATTTACTCCATATAATATACGATGAGAAATTGTGGTACATAATTGATTTGGTAACTTGATGGCAAATTACCAATGGATAAATTTTGCTAGGATCCAATCCTAACTCTAGCAAAATTTGATGGCTCTAAAAGCATGCATTCTTAAAACTCCGCCAAAATTTGACAAAGCTACAACTCAAACATTGTCCTACCTTCATTTACATTACTAAAATTTAATAATACTGAATTTGGCATTACTAAGATTATAAATGATAAAAAGCCAAAAAAACATCACAAAATCACATGGGCACTTTTGTTAGGTTAACGACAAAATATGGGTGGTACGGTGGTAGAGTTATGCTCCATCCATTCAGGTTCAAATATCAGCGCTCATGAATACTAAGTATATCTTGTGTATAGTTGCGCTATGATTTTAGTGAGGTCGGTATAATTCTATTCAATAGGGTTTATATTTTGGTCCTTAGAGCAATCTCAGCGAAGATAGTTTTCATGATAATCATGTTACATAGATATTATATATGAAAAATTATATTCCTAATAGATAATTTCTTCAAAATAATTTTGTATCCAATCATATATTTTCTACTATCTTTTCTCCATCCATCCTCTTTTTTTTTTCTCACGTGAAGCCGATTTCTTACATAAGAAATAATAGTTTTCTTCTGTCTCGTTAACTTTATTGTCACGCTACCTTTTTCTTACATGATATCACGCTAAATAATTTTATGAAAATTATAATGACCATCTTATTAAAACTGCCTAGCCGCATATGCTTTTATTATAATTCTAGCGAATACTAACCTTATGTTTTTATTATGATTCTAGTGAATTATGATTTTATGATTTTAGTGAGGCCTGGGAAATAATTCCCTTGGCTATCAAGCATCATCCGATAGTGGAGTTCGCATACAGGTCACGTGAGACGCCGCCACACCACGCGAAACACGGTCGCCGTGAGCGTGACACGGTCGCCTTCCCTCCGCTTCCGTGCCCATCGCACCATTCCCTCGCACGCCAAACCGGCTGAGGAGTCAGGACCAGGCGGCGGCGGCGGCGGCGACCGGAGCCGATCACCTACGCCGCTACGCGCTCCCAGCCAGCGAGTGAACCAACCCAACCAACCCACGCAACGCGCGCACACACAAGTTGAGGTGAGAGAATAACAAATAAAATTAGTCGGAGGGGGCCGCAGGGTAAAAAAAATCTCGCGGCCAGGTCGGAGAGGAGGGGAGCTGAGCGGGGCGGGGAGACCCTCCAGCCGCGGCGTCGACGGGAGGAGAGGGGGAGGGACGCCCACGCGAATCGTCGCGCGATCCCCGGAAACCCTAGGGAGGGGGATTTTGGAGGCGTGTGGCGGATGCTGTCGGTGCGCGGGCGGCAGGAGGGGTTCCGGGCCGGGCCCCGCCCCGGCGTGGCGGACGACGTCGAGCTGGAGGAGGGGGAGGCCTGCCCCGACGACGACGGCAACGGCGCGGCCGGACGCGGCTTCGTCGACCCCGACGTCGCGCTCTCCTACATCGTGAGTCTCTCTCTCCCTCGTCCTCGCGATATGTGCTGCTGGTTTGTTCTGCTGTTGATTCGGCTCGGAAGGCGCGACTTCAGCGCGGCGGGAGGCTCGATTGGTCCGATTTGCGACGAGATACTCGGTAGTTTTGCACGATTTGGTCTCGTTAATTTTCTAGGCCGCCTGTTAGTCTAGTGTAGCACTGTCGTGGCTACTCCCAGCATCTCAGCCTCGGCTCCGTTAAGTAGTAAGCTGTTTTTTTTTTCTAGGTTTTACTAGAATGAGGGAGTGACTGCATTCATTGGTCCGTTTGCCTTTCTGGAGTTGTCAGAAACCTTGCTCATTTAGGTGATTAATTGATGCGCACGCGTGATGCTCAACTGCCAATTTAATCGAAAAGCTTCTTTGATTGCATTGTGTTCACAAGGGATGCTAGCTCGACTGATTGTTTCAGTTATCTGCGATGAGTCATTAATACTTCCCTTTTAGTGTGCGGTAAACACCTAACTAACCCATTAAGGAAAGTTAAACTGTAACCATATCCTTTTCATTAAAAGCATAATTCGTCAGCAAGGATGTAAGAATTTGTGATCCGATATTAATTTTCTTGTTGATTGGCACCATCTGGTAGCCAAGGTTCTGATTTGTGGTCACAGGGGGTGTTAGTTTGCTTGGACGCCCACACTAAAAGATGTTGAAATTCAGTTAAAGGCACATGTTCACAAGAGTTTTTAGATGATTGGTGCAGTTATTCCCATTGCAGTCTTGCAAATCAGTTTTTATTTATTTATTTTGAGGATATCCAGAAACTTTATGTTTGCTCACGTGTCATATGTCCATTTCTGTGATCAAATCATTTTGTCTCTAGCCTTTCATCAATTTCTTTCCATGTTTTCTTTCTTCAGGATGAAAAAATTCAACATGTTCTTGGGCATTTTCAGAAAGACTTTGAAGGAGGAGTATCTGCAGAGAACCTAGGTAAAGAGCTAGTAATTTCTGTAGGTTGCTTTTGTTCGGCGCATTTCAAAGCCAAATTAAGCAGGGAACAATCTTCAACAGGGTCAAAATTCGGTGGATATGGTTCATTTTTGCCCACATACCAGCATTCACCTTCACCTTTGCCTCAAACCAGAAGCCCTCCCAAGGTGGCAAACATTGGCACCTCAAGATCACCTTATCAACAATCTGCTGAGGTGTTTTATTAGTTCTCCTTGTTCTATTGACCACTGTATATTCAGGTGTGTGTTCACGTGTCATGATTTCCAAATGCAGAGCATGGGTCAATACCCTTCAACTGTGGCAGCAGAATCCATCTCCCGAAACAATGGTTCCACCGCACCTTCTCCTGGTGATTTATGTAAGAAGGAAATATGCTCAAGCACAAACGGTGAGAAGGGCTCTGTTGCTTGTTCTGATTCCTTGAACAGCTCATTTAATGGTAGCGACCAGAAGACACTCAAAGTTCGGATTAAAGTTGGTTCCACTAATGCTTTGGCAAGACAGAATGCAGCTATCTACAGTGGCTTGGGCCTTGATATTTCTTCATCTTCATCAATGGAAGGTTGTCCTGATGGTCTTGAGGGTCAATCTCCTGAGTTTAGCAATGTGCCATATGAATCTCCTCGGACCATTCTCCAGGTAAAAATAGTCTACAATCAATCAGTTAAAACAAGTGGTTATAATTGTTTACATTTTTCTCTGCATGATCAATCAGATCATGACATACTTTTCAGTTCCTGGAGGGTTCTTGCTGTCACCTCTTCATGGCAACATTCTGAAATTGACAAATAAGGTCGCCCCATTGGTAAAGAAATGGGACACTAATATGGACGTAAGAAATGTACCTAGAGCATCTGATGGCCATTCAGAGCTTTCTCTTTCGTCTGGACATGACAAAAGCCATGTGTCTAAGAAAATGAAGCATGATGGTAAGAAAAAGAAATCTATAGATACAAAGACTAGAAAATATACAAATACTACTAGTGCAATAATGGGCAAGGATGCTAATGTAGAAATACCTGTCTGCCAAGTCAGTGTATCAGACGCACATAATATACCCTGTTCGGCTGATGTTCCCAACATAGAGTTAAAAGGCGCGAGTCAATCCACAGAAGAATCAACTAAAGCTGCTCGCTCGAAACAACAAATGGGCTGCAATGACTTGGGAACAGTTAAAATTGAAGCAACCAAAACAGAGGTAACAAAGCATACAGAAGAAAACAATAGTTTTGACAGTTCAGGGAATGGTTGCTTAGTGCCAAAGGGAGAAGTAAAACTTAAGGCTAGCAAAGTGGACATGACTTCAGAAGACAGGAATATAACTAGTCACAAATATTATTCATATGATAGGAAGAAAGAAAGCAAAATAAAACCTGAGAGAACATTTGAGCCTGTCATGGTTGATTTTGAAGGAAATGAGGACAAGAAAGATTGGGATGATGTGCCATCAGATGATTTGAATATGGTTCCTGGCAAAGAAACCTTTGCCAGCGACAAAACTGTGGAAGGTAACTCCCGAACTGAGGTCAAACAAATGCAGAAGGAACACAAAGCCAATGCCACAGCACCATCTAATTTCTTAGAGGATGACAATTGTACCCATTCTTCTATAGTGATTAATGATAGGAAAATTGATTCTCATTTAAAATTTAATAATTTCGAAAATAAATCCAAAGCAAAATCTCACAAAGATCTTGGTGAAAATCTGCCTAAAAGAACTATAGGAAACAATGAGGGGGGTTCATTGGAGAACATAAGTGCTCAGGGTGATTTACAACGGAAAGAGAATATGATGAACAGTGTTAATGAGAAGGAATTTCCTGTATCTGGGGCAGCAAAAAAGGAAATCCCAGGCAGGGTAAAGCATGGCATATTTCCAGCTTCAGAGCAACATCAGTTGCATATGCCTTCAAACAGCAGGATAACAACCGCAAATGCAACTTCTCTTCCTGCACTTGGTGTGATAAAGGATAATTGGGTATGCTGTGACATGTGCCATAAATGGCGTCTCCTTCCACATGGGACAAACACTTCCATGTTTCCAAAAAAATGGAAATGCAGCATGCTTGACTGGCTGTAAGTTCTAGTTCAGTTTGATTAGAAATGCATTTATCTGTATTGTTATGCCTCATCATACATGCACGCTTTAACTGACATCTTACATATGCTGAGTTGTCTCTAGTACATGGTTAGTTGCTTTGTGCTTCAATGAATAATCCTAGTTATATTTGATTTGTTCCTTTCTATCTGCCTTAAACACCATTTATCATTAATCAGCTAAATTCTGATAAATTACAAACACCCCCTTCTCTCTCTTTTCCCATGTTCTGTTAAGTGGCCTACAAGCTGTGCAATTCTAAATTTAATATTGAGGTGGCACTGCAAATTAAAGGGTCATGCAATTTCTATCTTTCAGTGATTCAGTATTTGGAGAAACAATTTTCCATTTCTCAAAAAAAATAATCCAAATTTGTTTGCAGACCTGGGATGAATAGATGTGACATTAGTGAGGATCAAACAACAAATGCTCTAAGGAGTCTAAGCACACTGGATGCCACTCCAATCCCTGCTAACGGTATTTCTTCAGGTGGTCCTCACACTAAACATGCAGGTGCAGCAGCATCCAGCACCTACAATATAAGTGAGCAGCTCGGACAGAGTAGGAAAAGGAAAAATGCTCTGAAATACGAGAATTGTCTAGTTGAGAGCTTGTACCCTATACCAGCATCAATGACCCTCTTGAGCAACCAACAAGCCCCTACAAAAAATAAGGACACTGTTGATAGTGAACATTATCCTCATGAGAGAGATTCTGTGATCAAACATGACCTGGGGCCAGCGAGCAAATCAGCTGACCTTGTTGCTGAAAGGCAGAAGTCTAAGCACAAGAGTCGCAGTAGCCACTCAGATGGAGGTTCTGTTCTCTTTCATTTTTATCTCTTATGTTTATCTTATATGTATTATTTTCTGGTACATTTTTAATACATGATGTGTTTAGTTATTTGCACTTTTTGCCAACATATAATTCCTATTTAAATACAGGAGATCTTATGGAAAAATCAAAGAGGCACTCAAAATCAAAAAACAGAAGAGGAATTGATCGAGATGAGCACAAGACATCTAAGAAAACTAAAAAAGAAGATCAACATTATTTTGATAGAGATTGGAAAAATAAATGTGATTTAGCTGGTGAGGATGTTCCTGATGAAACCAAAGCTTTGCGTGCTAAATCAAAAACAATAAAGGGTTCACATGAACAGGGTGAAATTTCTTTACACAAGGAAAAAGCTTCAAGGTATGGTATTTTGGAAAAACCCAAGAGAATTAATGATGAGGATGTAGCATGTCATGAGAAGATGAAAGAACATCCTGCAGATGTAGATATACTAGATTTGTCTGGCAAAAAGAATACAGTGAAGGAATGGGAGGAGAATCAGCACAGTTCAATGGACCACACAAACAATGTTGCTCAGAATGAGAATTTGAAGGAGAGAATGGAAAAGATAGTGAGGTCTGAAGCTAGGCCTGGAGAAGTTCAGGATGCAGATACATTGTTGTCTTTTGCTGGGGGGCGTCTAACCAATGAGCTCGTAGCTGACAACAAATGTGTTACTTGTAAAGAAGGTCCACCAGAACTATGGGAAAATCAACCTCCCAGAAACCTGGCTGAACCCACTAGGAAGGATGTTGCCCGTCTTCAGTCTTCTACAGCTGCAACTTCGAGCTCTTCAAAGATCTCAAGCTCTCGGAGAAACAAAAACTCTCAAGAAGCAAAGGGCTCTCCAGTTGAATCAGTATCCTCGTCACCACTGAAAAATTCAAACATCGAGAAGATTTCTAAAGCCAGTAACACTGGAAAAGATGGAGCATTGAATGGTGATTCAAGTAACATGCATACCCCAGTAAAATATCCAAGCACTGAAGTTGGTTTGCTACATGCTGGGCAGCAAGCTAGGAATTCTGAGAGTCAAGCTGCAGGTGACCCCATTTTGCGTGGTTCTTTGCAAGGGGGTTCTGATAGTAATAACAAGGATGTAGCCCAGTCAACCAATGCTCAAGTTTCTGGTGTTACTCATTTGGAAAAGGGTTTGGATAATAATCGGCCGAAGGTATCATGGAGAAAGGGCCTTGCTGGAAATGACTCTGCTGTGGGTGAAGGAGATAATCACTTGTGTTCCGGTGATAAAAGAATCTCGGATATGCATGGCCCTCCGCTGCAACCTGATCAGCAAGATCGTTTTAACCCAAGGGCTACAGCTGATTCCACTGCACATAAAAGTAAGAATAACACACCTCCATGCCAAGGTAGAAATGGATCTGGTAACTTCTTTTCAGATGGAAATAAGGAGATAGAGATGTCATCCAGGAAAGATAAATTACGTCCTAGAATTGATAATCAAGATATGCAAAGGCCTATTAGTAAAGGTACCCATTCTCATATGAAAGAAGGCAAACCAGAGGTTCACACCAATAGAGTAAAATCAGATGCTTCAAAAAACAACACACAAGTAAGGCTCAATCTTGAAAATGGAGTGCAGCATGGCACTTTGGGGCAAGCAACTTCTAATCCTTCGGACTCTACGAGTCCAATTAGGAGGGATGGTAATATGGTTGCATTCGCTCTTAAGGAAGCTCGGGATCTAAAACACAAGGCTAATCATTTGAAGGTTAGTGACACCAGTTATGTTAAATGTTATCTCAGGTAGCATGATTGTGATGTCAACTTTGCTTGAAGTATCTAACCTAACCATAATATGCCCTTCAGGATAAAGGACTTGAACTTGAAAGTATGGGCCTGTACTTCGAGGCTGCCTTGAAATTTCTGCATGTTGCATCTCTTTTGGAAATACCTAATTTGGAGAGTTCAAGACCAGGTGATGCAGCTCAGTCAATGAAGCTGTATTCTGAAACTGCAAAACTCTGCAAGTGAGCTACCCATGTCTACTTAATATGTTTATATAGTTCGTTTCACAAGTGCTTTCATGTGCATATTGTGGTTGTAACAGAATACATAAGGGTGAAATTCTTTTGGGTTAAAATTGTAAATTTTCGTCAACATCCCTCTTAAGCTTTGCATGCAACGGTTAATTTGTCTCAAATATTTCATTATATAGTTTTGTGCTGCAAACTTGAGGTCTATTCTTTCATGTCTGTATCATTACTTTGTTAATGAGGATACAATACAGTTCACTCTGGGAAATCTGGGTATTTTAATTATACTATGCTGAATGGTGACCAATTGGATGATTGGATCTTGTCATGTGGTGATTACTCCCATCCATATTAAATTGATCTGAGTTTTCTTCACATATAGTTAGCAGCTGAGTTTTTGGGATTTAGAGGGAACATGTCTAACTTTGAAACTATGTGTAGTAAGATTTTTAAGTGCAGCATACTAAAATGGATTTTTTATTTGACTATCCAGCTTTTGCGCTCATGCCTATGAACGGCGCAAGAAAATGGCTTCTGCCGCTTTAGCATATAAATGTGTAGAAGTGGCTTACCTCAAGGCAGCATACTACAAACACCCTAGTGCAAGCAAGGATCGACAAGAATTGCAGGCAGTTGTACAGATAGCTCCAGGTAATTGATATCCAAAAAATTGTTTACTCTAGCTTGTAAACTGAAATTTGAGTTATTTAAATCTTCTTGGTACCTGCTGAGCTTTCTTGGAGTTCCGCTTCTATTTTGTTCTGTCAATATCATTGGAGGATTTTGAATATTACCAGTTTATTTTAGGATAATGAGCAATTTGGTCCCCAACTTTCGTGCATAGCTCATCAAAAGGGACAACTTGGATGTGTAACTTTCATAATTGGTTCAAAATTAGTCTTTTACTGATGAGATAGGACAAGTAGCATATGACATGGGTGCTGACTACATTTTTTATCAATTCAATTGCCTTATGATAATATGAAAATACTCCTCTTGTTGCTTCTTGACTTGTTTATGTGGGGTTTGTGTGCATCCAAACATTTGGGGACTGGATTTGTTACTCATGGAAAATAATGAATTGTGTTGTTTGTTGCAAAAAGATGCCATTATTATTGTGGGGGATTGGAGAAAGAGAACATTGATTGTGTGTGTGAGGTAAGGGAGTGGTATACTTTGTCTTTTCACTGCTTGCTGAGTTACTTAAATCCCAAATGAGGGCTATTCATCGCATCACATCAGCACAAGGATCATTTGTCCCAGATGTATAAGTTAAGGGACAAATTTTACTTTTGAAATGGTGTCAGACTAATATGAGCTTGAATGAAAGTTGTGGGACCAAAATGGTTGATCCTTTATTTTAAGTGCGTCAAGTACAGATGGAATTGGGAAAGTCCATACACATGATTCAGCTATCGTGGCTATGTAACTTGTGTTTATGTAACCACAAATGGTTCAATCTATAAACCAAGATATGCAAAAGTTCAGCTATGACAATATATGCCAGCAATGGATTTATTGGCCTAGAGAATGCTATATCTAGTTATATGGATTATATTAGACCTGTCATTACCCAACATCTAATTTGGTTTTACAAAATTCTTAATAAAACCTTTTTGCTGATGTGGCTATGTATTCACTGTAATCTGTAACAAATTATGCTTGGTGCATTCTGCAATCTAATAATTTGTAAATTGATAAGAAAATATTAATTTAGCCCTTTTTTTCACATTTTAATATAGGCTCTACCAATTTTGTTATCTCCTGTACTGTTGCATTGTTGTTATCATTCTCAAAATTTGTAGTATACTCTGTCAAGGGCGTCGGCACCTAGGGTAGGAGGCCCTCGACTGCATAGATCGTAGCGGTAGGATAGGTTGGCGTAGGGTGGATCCCCTTGCCGAGCTATGTTGGAGAACGGGGGAGACT
>KE372334.1:395258-410320 GCA_000418225.1 Zizania latifolia
GCGCCCCTGAAGACTTCACGGTTTCAGCTCGTCATCGCTTCCGTTCGACCCCGATAAGACGTCCGATCTGCAGCAACGAAGAGCTCGGGGACTGCTGTGGGGGATATACCCCCCGGGTAGCCCACAGACCTTATTTCTGGCTGTTGGGCCAGGCAGAAGGCCCGTCAAGCCCATCACACCAACCCCGCCTGAGCTAGCCGAAAGCAGCGCGACGCATTAAATGCGATGGGATGCAAAGCGGTCAGAGGCTCCAGACGTGACAGGTGCATAGGACTGTCAGGCGACGTCAGACCAGAGAGCAGTTGGGGAGTAGGCAGCACACCACGTCCCATCGGGACGTGCTGCGTCCGATCAAGCTGTGCTACGTCCCGTCGGAGCATGCTGTACGATAGGTTAGACCCAACGGGGGTATAAATAACAAGGGGTCCCGAGCACGAGACCCCCGCACACACGCGAACGTTCAAACGCGCACACACGCTCACATCTTCTTCCACCGAGAAGAAGAAGAGCAACCCACCACTTTCTGGAGCCCTAGCTCTTGTAATTCTAACATTGTAATTGACTTCCTGACTAGTAAAACACCCCATCAAACTCACAGTAGACATAGGCTCATTACCCTATCGGGGCCGAACCACTCTAAATCTTCTTGTCTCTTGGCCAGTCCTATTGTCACGGGCTCGGCAACCATCGAGGTCTTAAGTGCAGCGCTTCCCTACAATACAAATCACCTCCACGGACATCCCCCGAGGAGGGCTGCTCGACGACCCGTGGCCAGTCCTATTGTCACGGGCTCGACGAGTACTACCATTGACTTACAAACACAATTCAAAGAAAGCTGACAATTTAATCATAACAATCCAGACCACAGATAAGATCATAAGAGGGAGCTGCGAAAGGCAAACCATGGCAGTTCGTCACCAAGAAAATGCTATTAATTAAATTGTATTGACAAACACAATTCAAAGATACCAAACTGACAATTTAATGACCTAACAAGTAATAACGTTATATAGCTTTCCACCAAGGTGTGTTCCTTGGGGCCAGCCAGAAGTGCAAGATAATCGATAGAGTACTTTTGGGCATGTCCAGTTAGTGAAGCATCATGAAGATTTGTCTTGTGTATGATACAGGTGAACTACAACTCACTGGAATGGTCAAAATTCAAAGGTGAGACCCCTCACTAGTTGGTCTGCACAAACCGGAGAAAGCAGCTTTCTGGATAAGGGGGTGAATATTCCCAACGAAAACCTCTTGATCCAACATTGCAATATGAGACCAAATCTGCAAAATATGTGTATATCCGATTAGTAGAGGATACGGAGGCCAAGAAAAAGAACCTACTGAATAAGTACTGCGTTTATAGATGAACAATTTCAACATGCAGCCTGCGGCATTTGGCTCAGGTAAACCGTACCCTGGCCAGCCGGTCCCCCTTTGCTAGGAGATACAAGTGTCAGGTTACAGACTATTATATTATACCAAGACAGTTCCCCTACACTGAAGAAATCCAATTTGGTCCTACTCTTTTTAAAGGAATTTAATCCAACAGGATATCTAAATTAATTATTAAAGCATTATAACTCCCGTAGATACACATTTGCCAGCTGAGAAGAAAACTAATAAGATAATGTCCCAACAGCAGTACTTACCTCAGTTGCATATTGCCGAGAAAATGACTTGAGATGGCCCAATGTACAAAGACACCATTGCTCAAGCTCTCCAACGTTGTGGCCAACTTTCTTGTTTGCACCATTCAGTTGACTGTCAACGAATAAAAACAAGATAACAGCCCAGGATCAGATAATGATGGATAGGCCCCTAAAACCAGTACCAACCCATATAAATGGGAAGTAGATATGGGTTCCTGACATATCACTTTAGGACTTTGGTTAATAGTGCAATTAGATCCTGATCGACTGATTAATTCATCCAGGAACCAGTTGAAAACCAGTATGCCTTGTCTGGTATCCAGGGTTTACCAAACCGGTCGCCAGCCACTGGTTTCTGAACCAGTTACCGTGTTAACCAGTCCTGTTTTGCAAGTTTTTGCAAAACCGGACTGGTAGACGCATACCAGTGGCCAGCGGTAAGGACAAAAACCGCAGTAACCGGGCCGGTTACCACATTTTGCAAATCCTGCTAGTATCCAACAATTGCTAGTTAATGTTTTAATCTCTAATTTCGTCTACATTTTTAAGACTAAGGTTGCTCTTAAAGATACACACACAAACACACATCACTAACACAATTCTAGTCCACTAGAGTTCACGCAAGCTATCCACAAAAAACTCAGTTCAGAATGAACCATCCATCAGCAGTAAGCTAGCATGTTTTCTACAATAGTGATTCCACCTTGTAAAAGCAGTTATTTGTAATAGCACTAGAAACGATATAATAAACTGACCTATCGTTATCTGCTCCATTTTCATTGTCTACTTCCATAGTTGTTGCTTCAGGATCACGGGCTGCAAAATTTACATTCGGATCTCCAGCGCGCAAATTAGGAACCTCTCCATCAGCAGATATAGATGGCAAACGCTCAGTTAGCACGTCAACAAAGCTCTTGAATAGTAACCTAAGCAATTCCTGCAAAACCGCATGGCAAGTTGTGGGTCATCACTCATCAGATGAAAGGATGCTCCCCACTATGGTAACAGAGCAAAGTACCAATAAATGTTACAAGATTAATGTGATAACAAAAGCAATAGTTCACCTTGCTTTCTTCAAGCCCCCGGGAAAGGAGGGCCTCCTTTGCTTCTAAAGATTCTTCAGTAGTTACTACCTCTTCTTTTGCTTTGTCTGCGTATGCTTGAAGCCGTCTTAGCCTACCTGGCCTTTCAGATGGCACAGGTTGGCCATCTACAATCTCAATAACAGATTTAACCTCCTCCAACTCTCTGGTTGCCTTCTCACTGGCCTCCTTAGCAACTTGAAGACCTTTCTTGAGTGTTTGAATTTCTTTCCGGAGGTCACAAATCCGATTGTATGTTTTACTAACAGCATTTCTAAGAATCTGTATGAGAAGGAAATGTAGGATCAGACTGATTCGACTAAAATAGAGAAGCTATGTACAATACAGAAAATTAATTGAATATTGCCTTGGCTTCCTGATGGCTTGACTATATCACTAAACATGCATATACAAATAAGAAAGCTCCTACGTGCCATAACTTTTACAAGCATAACAGAAGGTGTAGGTCTGTCTAAAATATAGACCATGTTTGGTTATGTAATATAAGGATAACAAATGCACCTCCCATGGACGATCTGAAACATGAAATTGATCAACATTAGCAGGAGAAAAAACCCATTTGACTATAGCCAGATTGGAAATTAGGCGATAACCCATCATCCTATCAATAGCTATCGCAATCATTTGGGTACTGTTCTTCCAATAAGCACTGACTTCATCCATCAACAATAACTGCATTTCCTCATTTGGGCACAGTTTTGATATTATTTGACCATATCTCTCCAAAACAGTGACAAGATGGGTGAAACTTTTTGAGCCGATGTCAAGAAGTGTCTGGCTAATTACATCTAGTGCAAATTTGGCACCATTTGCAGGAATTATTTGTTCTTCTACCCATGAAATGATATCACGTGTTGTCTTCTTTCCTCTAACCATACCAACAAGTTCCTTGGATAGTCTGTGGCCATCAGTGATTTCTTTGCCTTCATCACTGTGATATCTGTAGTTAGGCCCAGCTTTTGGGGGTAACAATCCTTCCAATTCAGCAGCATCCTCTATACTCTGGAAAAAAATAAGAGGCGAGATCCAATTCAAATGAGTATTGGTCCATCAGTAGAAACAGTGTGCTAGAAACATGGTATATGCTTCATTGCACATCACTAACCTGCTTGATTTTGTCAAAGTAAGACAAGCGAACTTCCCTTTCTAATACTTCTTGGACAAAAACACGTTGTGGAGCCCATTTGGGGAGGCCCTTGACGTAAGCCCACTCCTGCCAAGGCCAAATGAATTGAAAATTTGACCTGCATAAGCATAGCAATATCATCACTATTTACCAGCAATAAGACTGGACGCTGTCTTGAGAGTGATGTGAAAAAGCCAAAGAGGCTTTGAACATCTACATGTAGAATAACCCAAGTAATAGGCCACAAGAAAATTTCCGAGAAAAGATATATATAGCAGGTCAAATAATAAACAACAGAGCCATCAACTTACAAGTGATGTGAAAACCATAGGATAAGTCGGGTACGGCATTCCATATCCATGTTACTAATTCTGTCAAAAAGAGCATGTACTGCTCCAACCACAACTGAAGGAAATGCGCCTGGCAATGCCTGGAACAGATACTTGGACAATTAACACAGTGCAGTCATCCTAAAGAATATAGAAGGGAATGTAGCTAATTTATACAGGATATCGCATATGAACTAGATGATGTTTATTACTGAGTATATAGCCATTGCACAAGGACATCCACGGTAATGTGGTAAAGGTGTGTTGTCCATGTGCATTAAAAGCAAGATAAACAGCAGCACACATCCATATCGTGTGCCTTTTAAATAGCTGTCTGATTGACGGTAAGCTCATAAATTGCTGCCTTTTAAGTCAAATTTGCTTTGCAACAGTACAGAGAACAGTTACTTCCTGATAACCCTAGCTCACCAAATCATGCTTGCATAAGGTCAATATGACATTTTTCAGTTTTAGGGGTACCGCCCAATTTTGTATCAACATTTGTGCTTGAACAACTCCGCATATGTTGTCTCAAAATAGCAGGTCCTAAGCCCTGGTAAAGGAGGGAGGGTCCATTTCCCCTAAAAGGTTGTGTTAGGTTAGCGAGCCTATGTAAAACACCACCCGTGCTGCGCTGTGCCATGCCGTGCGCAGACCAACGCGGCTAAAGCGAGGGGCTAAAGCGGTGGGACGCCTTAGCCCTCGAGATTGCCTTGTCACCATGGCAACGCCTTCAATAAGCATGCCATATTAGGCATAACCGCATAAGCTTTATTAAAGGCGGCAAATTGCAAATATCAGAATCAAGAGTAATCTCAGTAATATATTGATTTCATAAAGTCGGTAGCATAGAAATAGCATTAGCCAGCAAGACTTGAAGCAGGAAAAAGTACCTTGCAAAGGTCGATAATAACCAAGGTGTAGTAAATTGGCCTGAAAGGGGGATTCGGCAATAACAATAGCTGAAAAATATCAATACAGTACACAATTCAATTCACAAGAAAAAATATGGACTTGCTGACAAGTTTGTTACTTAAAAAGGGGGGTCTTAGAATGTGTAACACAACATGCACAGATACTGTAGTCCCTAGTTACACGCACATACCAATTACAGGCCAGTTTGGATAGAGTGGCATATACTTAGCAAGTCCCAGGGTACTAGAGTTTAGGGTTTTTCTGTCACACTGAACCTGGTAGGATGTGTTGCCTGACAAATTGTTTTTCATAGTACTGTTCTCTGTTGGATTTCCTAGCACTGCAGCGAGCTCGACAATGGCTAGAAACAAGAGAGAGATACAGTGGTTTTGGTGCTGCTTGAAACTTGAAAGTCACAGCATGTTCTGATGTATTCATGCCTTTATATAGGCTAAAGCTTTACATGCAGTAATTGAATGCATGCAGCAACTGAATAGAGCAATAACTAGTCACTATTGCAGCAGGGAGTTTCCTATATGCAGCAAACGGAATAGAGCAATAACTTGTCACTATTGCTGCAGGGAGTTTCCTATATGCAGAATGCAGTAGTTGAGGCAGTAAAACTAAAAAAATAAACTATGAAACTGAAGCTTGGTGATGCGCTGGAGTATGCCAACATTCTCTGCAAACTATTAATAAATTAACTAAAATCAATCATTGAACTGTGAAGATTTAAAAAAGTACCTGCGAAAATATGGTCTCAGCCATCAGGTATTCATAACGAAAAGGTACAGGCAGGCTAACCAGATAAAATGCACATTCTTTGCGGCTGTCTTTCAAAGAAAAACACAACCAAGATAGAGTCAGTAAGCTAAAATTTTACATTGGTAAGCAAACATTAACAAAGAACTGTAAATGTTCCTGAAATAATATTATATCCTGTAAAAATAATTAGTGCATTCACACTGCTGATCTCTTTTGCTAGGAATAGTGCTCAATAAAAAAATAGTACACTATAATGCAAATATGATCCATACCCCACCAGTGCCAGCACAAAGAAAAAGAAAGAAACTCCAAAGATTAAAAATCAGGCTCTCCACAAATTATTTTGAGGATGAAGACTAAGCTTTATTAGATAAAACTGAGTTAAAACTACATCTGAGCAAAAACGTAACAATAGACAGTTGAACAAAAGCAAAGTGGCTAAATATGACCAGCTTTTGTAGGTGAGGGGAGAAACAAAACACCATAGCAATAGAATTCAGTAAGACATGTTTAACATGAAGACTGATAAGCAAATCTATGACTTGATGGTCAACCATGCCTTCCATGAATATATTTGCAAGTATATCTGTGGCATCCTCCAGTCTCAGCTTCTATAAGAAGTATAAAGGTGTTGATAATATCAGAACAATTGTAATACTAACTGACCATCCATTGAAGAAAAGCAGCACATCCAATATGCATTCTTCAACAACAAAACGATCTATCTGTTGCATGTTCTGCAAGCCAACATTAGCTGATTAGGCATGCTGTGCATGGAATACAGTTGTCATACACAGATAGATATAGTAACAGTAGATTAGTTGGAAAACATACATAAGGGAATTGAATCAAATCAAGAATTGATGGAAATAAAAGGAAATTTATCATTATTATAACACTTACATCAATATAAACAGTGATTACTAGTGTAACTGCCCTTCCATGCCAAGACAACAGAATTTACTAGTGTAAAGTGTAAACAAAACAAGGCGTAGGACAATTACAATTTACTAGTGCCAAGTGCATTACACCTTAACAGTTTCTGGGAAGATGCAAAATGGGTAACTTACAAAAAGTTATGATTTGCACAATCCCACTTTTCAAGAGTATATGACATGTTTGACATCAGCATGCTATTCAACGTTCAGCTTTGACTATTACTTATTAGATGAATGTGTTAGTAACAATGTGATTCAATATTATGAAAATCCACAAAGAATCTAATAAGATCATTTTTACATCACTAGTTTTATACATTGTTAGTCAAAGTAAGAATATTTTTACCGCAAAATAGTCTGAGAGGTCTATATGGTATACCATAAGACTGCTAAAAATAGGAATACATACAACAAGAGAAGTTTGACTGGCAGAGACTGGGTGATTTCTAAATCGTTGTCCATGTCTGACAAAGAAGATAGCTAGAAGGTAAAATTAATAATATTATACTCATTGACCGTAACACATTATTTACTTCCATTTTGCACTTAAAGTCCTGTGTCAAAGGAACATATATGTGTCTACCAAACAAATTTTAATTTTAAATTCTGAGGGTTGAATGAACAACAGCTGATGGCATCATACTGAGAAAGCATGAAGCCATAGCAATGCAGCTGGCAACAAATTGAGGCAAAAAAAACACAGCGAAATACTGCTATATGTTATTTAAAGCATATAAACAACTGAATTATAAGGTACAACCAAGTGGTACAGACTGGTAATAGCACAATCAAAAACATGAAAAGTTACATTGAACCACGAACTAAAGAAAAATGCAAATCACCTCAGCTTTATTTGTTGGAAATATGTGCAGCCTACGAAGCCTTTGAGGATACTTCAGGTCAGCTTCATGCTTCTCTTGACCTTTTACTATTTCAGAAGATGACCGTGATATAGTTGGTGGGGGGCAACTAATTGGGGAGAAACGGTAAGAGATTCCAGCTACCAGCTGAGCTTCAAATGACAAGTGAGGTTTTGGAACTGCAAGAAAGTTATATAGAATGCAGATACAAATTAGGCACAAGCAAGATCAAGATTTTGATACAAAATTACCTGATTTAATATAAGAAAAAGGTGTCCCAAATGTAGCTATTGGGTGCATATAGGGTTTATTCAGAGTTGAAACAATTATGATATAACTAGGTAACTGTTCTAACAGTACCGGATGCAATTGCATCTGATAGTCAATGAAATATTGTTCTCTGTCAGAAATCATGTGGACTGTATATTGCATACCGCTTTTAACCTTCCACCCATTGTGGGAAAGAAGTTGAATACGCTCCCATAAATCTTCGATGAAATCCTGCAAGGACTAATATTAATAATACTGCTCTACATTTCATAAATGACTTATAATCAGCAAAAGAAGTGTCAGTTCATATATTGAGCAAGATCGGCAGTACCTTTTTGTTGGGAGAGTTGCCTTCATCTGTTTCAAAGACTGAGAAAGCAATATCATCAAAATGCCTTCTGATGCTTATATAAGATTGTATACCAACCAGAACTCTCTCAAATTCATCTGGAACTTGCTGCATGTTAGATTTCAGGAGTGTATCAAACCATTGGATTATATGCAGAATTTTCTAGTATGCAATTTCAGAATGGAAGTACAGATGTGTCAACCATTTTTCTTTTGAGAGATAATTTGGTGGGCATGGTGTTATGTCCAAGGTCTTGGGATCCCGAACTTCGTAACCAATAGCAATGGGTAGCCACGGCTTGAGGATGTTTCCCTCTTGCCGAACGGTAGAGGGTGTTCACCTCTTGCCGCAAGAATAGATAGACACGGCAAGAAGTTTTGCCCTGGCCGGCTTGAGCAGAAAAAGGGGAATAGATACTTTATTATTTTATTGCTTTTGTTCCTAGGTACGGGCTGCTGTATGCCTGTATTTATAGCCTAGTAGAATGTTATCTCTAATAATAGATCTAATCTATTACTAAATATCCTGTAATCTAGCTAAGAGATAAACTAATTAACTGACTTATATCCTAAGGACTTGTATCCTGTTTAGCTATTTATATCCTAAGGACTCTTATAACAGCTAGGACTCTTCTGGACTCCTTAAAGACTAAAGACTCTCCTGGGCACCGACCTGGATGCTTGGACTTTTTAGCCGCCTAGACTAATGTCCATAACAATGGAGCCATTGACCACATTTTAGTAATATGTGCAAAATGTGCATGATGCATTGTCCCAAAGAAATTCCATGGATGAAGATTTCTGGTGCATGATATGACATTCATACATGGAAAATTATGGTCAATTTGATCGTAGGCCTTAGCCTGTACCCTTGAAATTGTATATGTGAATACAATACGTAAATGCTCTACACCAATGATTTTTTTATCAAGTATGGGGTAGTGGAGCACGTACATTAGCACTTCTGACATAAGTATGGTCACAAAAATAGGGCATCAGATGATCAGAATATTTTGATTATTGAAAGAATAAGCCAAGATGCTTACAAAATGGCTTCAAAGATGGTGGTATTCCCGTGGTAAAAGAATAATCAAACAAAATGGTGCTTCTGAAGTGGAAATATATTGCATTTTCATATAATAATGTTTAGAAATTATTGTTAATTCTTAATTCAGCTTTCGCTCTAGCTGCTCAATCAAGTATACAGGAAATATAACTTTTAAAAATGAAAAAAACAGTTATATGCATGAGGCAGTAAATGAAATAACTAATTTAGATGATGTCATATTGAACTGCATATGTTCATATAAGCGGAAAGTAGAAGGGTTACTGCAATTAAATAACATATATTGGACACTGAGTGTGAGGAATTTTCATATAAGCAGTAAAGCACAGAAGTTCAAGTTACCTCAATCAATTCTGAGCCACCCCATGGAAGGGAAGCCAAAATACAATAAACATAGAAATCAGCGCGTGGTTGCCATGAAGGATTTCCAGTTTCCTCATCTAATATTGTTGCTGCGGATGATAACAGTGTCTCAAATGTCTCAATAATAGAATTTGGCAGGACAACTTTGCTGCACATCTACAGGGCAAATACAAAATATATAGTTATGAGAAGAGAAAAGAACAAAACGTACTATGTACTAGACCACAAACTGCTCAATTATATCCATTAAGTGCACAATCAAAGAAAACATTTCTTCATGCAATAAAGAGTGTAAAAAGGAGTCCCTCTACTCTTCTAGAAGAGAGTTGAAGCATCCACAGTTTTTTTCAACTTGTAAGCTCAGTCCTCATTAACATTTAACAATTGGAGATATCAGAACCTAAAGTAAAGATGGAATTACACTAAATAGTCTCCTAGACAATGCAAAAGTATGAATCACAAAACATATCACATTTACAAAGAATGGCAAGGATATCTATGGATAACAAAAAAACACAAATCTCAACATCAATCATCAGCATGTGCTCAGCTTCTAGGCCGAAGAAGGTGAAGCTAAGAGACCCCCTCTGCCTCTACCCAACACACACACAAAACCCCCACACCTCGATGCTCGCAAGATTACATGAAATCTTCCTGGTTTGTATCAGATACTATTTGTACTAAATTACACATGTTAATTGCATCATGCAATTGTGCTATTGTCACGTGCAGAATTATTTCCTAAAGATCTAGACCGAAGACCTGGCTGGTCTTGGCCCCTAGCCTTGGCAGCACGGCGGCACCAGCGAGGTAGGGTTCCAATCCAGCCTGTTTTAATCTAATCTTCGATGCTTTATTTCTTCCTGCCTGGGAGCATATTTATAATACATCCAAATAACCTACTAGCTATTCTTAAAGAAATACAACTTAGGACTCTTGAAGATCTAATCCCTAAAGATAACCCTGTGGGTACTGTTCACATTACAGTACCCGCGTGGGTACTGTTCCCATGGCTGGGCTGGGCCTGGCCCAATACCCATGACAGCTGTTGTATGATTCATAAGTACTCAAGTTAGTAAGGTTACAAGATGAGAACTAACGGCCTACAGCATAATTTGGAGGCAAACAGATTCAATTATTCATGACGATGTGTTGTCTATATGAAACATGACACTATGATAGTATGTCAGATAGATAAATTTCAGGCATCACCAGTTAAATTAGAAATTAAGAGTGTAGGAAAGCAGCAAGCACAATTATGTCAACAACAATAAACCAAACCAAACACAAGACTTACCAAACCACAGAGAAATCGCAGCAATATCCTGATTCTATCACGATTTTCATTATGCAAGGCATCCTGAAATTGAAGCGGACATCACTTAAACCTATAAACAATCAATAAAAGAGTAGAACCATAACCTGATTTGAACTTAGTATTCAATGCATAAAAAGAACATATACAGAGGCCTAATATTGCTGGGATATAAGAAACAAAGACATGTACCTGTAAATTGGCATGTGTGGTGTCGACAATACTCTTGGCAAAATCTTCATTTTCTAAGTTTATCAAACCTATCTGATAGTTAAAAAAGCAGAACCGTTATACAGAATTAGCTAAATGCCTAAATCAAATAAGAAAAAAATAAATTGTTGCATCTTGTTCTTACACCAGTATTGCATAAAACTAAACTTAGTATGAGATATTGATAATACTTGGTGAGAAATTGTTTCTTAAAGCCCATGGCCACAGCTTATATGCAAGGAAGTACTGTTCTACAAACTTGTTTGTTGTTATTTGATCACAATAAACAAATATAGCCTCCTTCCCTCATGGAGATGTTAAACTGAAAATCAGCATCACTTTATGTGTAATGCAACGGAACAGACCATAAACATTTGCATCCTTATTTAACCAAATAGTAATACACTTATACTGGTAGAATTTGTTGTGTGTTTATCTTCCGGGGATAAAACAAGGAATAAAAACACAATAGCATGTCGAACTTACACTGGAAACAAAAAAATGTATGCTGCACAAAACGCAATAACCAAGAGACAAGAGGCCATAAACTAGCACATAATTCTACAAGGTTAAATTAAGTAGGTCCGTACCAATACTCCAAAGAAAGGGATCTTGTGAGGCAATTGGTCTGCACATTGAAGGAGAAACTGCTCAAAAAAGGTATGTTCAGTTAGTACATCATATCAATTCAGCCATAAGATGCAGCATGTAAGATCTAGTCTCTTTCCATCGGTTTCTTTATTTTCTTTAAAAATAATAAAATTGGCTAAGCCAATGGACTACAGTTGGAGGCATGCCAATTATACGCATTGATATGCCTTCATAGGATAAAACAATATAGGTTGCTACAAAAAAGACTTGGTTAACAGTGAACATAGACAACAGTGAAAAGGCATGATACAATGCTGACTGCTGAGTACTGACCTCAAACATGGCATCTTTGGAGTGTTCATATTCTCGAGAAAGCACACCATAACAAGTTTCCTACAAAGCAAATGGTTGGTCAAAACAAGTCTGAAAGGAACATAAAATAAAATATTAAATCTCTACTACTTAAAAAAGGGAATTGATGGTGGTAATGGTATGTTCTCTAGCCTTCAGCAGATGTATCAATGTAGACAAGTTCTATTTATCTTTAGACTAGCAAATTTGCTTGTGCTTTGAAAATAAACATGTCATAACTTCTAGGATTATGTAAACAAATAATAATAGTTACTTCTAAATTTATAGATTGCATGCCTAATTTACATTAAATCAACTGGCAAGTGCATGTGCATATGTATCGAGAATCTAATAAACTACCAAATGTTTCTACATATAGCATACATATGTTACATAGATCTATACAGAAAACATCAGGCAAATAAGCAGGGATGTAGAGCACACCTTTTTGGCATTTTAAAGATAATTATTTTGGCAATTTCTATTATTACAATATGTGGACAATGAGTTGCAACAACTATACAATAGTGAAAATATGTAATGAACAAACATAGGAACAGTGTGGCAAATATATAGAAGTTTTTTTGCTTCAAAAAGTATCAAAGTTTGTTCTAACCCTTCAACTGGCACCCTAATTACATCATGAGCAGTAAAATAATTTAACTCAAAATGCATTTTGTAACAAAAGAAAATAAGAAATGATATTGAGATATTGCAAATATCACTTGTTGCATCTAAGAGTAAGACAATCAGAATTGTACAACATAGAGCATGACCTTCATCATTCCAGCTACCATCCAAAAGCAACTACAATTTCACTTAGAAAGAGCATGTCCAACTAGAAGCATGATAAACCATATAATCATATATGCTGCCCATGGTGTAATAACAAGGATGAAACCACCCCGAGATGGTTCAAACACTGGCTTTGCTATCAAAGAGTATAGATTGCTACATTTAAAATGCTCAAATGTCAAATGCACATTGCCCTTGTGACAACAGCTGTGCGTGACTTTAGTAGGGCTCAGTTTTGATCTTTCTACCCTGAACTAATTGCACTAAAAACACATTTCAGTATGCAAATCTAAAAATCTACGCGGATCAAATTATCAAAACGCATACATTTTTGTTCGTCCTGGGGTCACTCTCTGCTCTCAGTCTCAGACAAATTGGCAAGGGCTGGCACCATTTTCCCATGTACAGATAAAACACCATCACGGTTCGACTCACCCAAACCCCAAGCGTCCGAACGAGCAACTGCTAACCAGTGGCTAGGGTTTTGAGATCCCCTCACCTCCACAACCACCCCGCTCCTACCAGAAGCACGGGCAACCAACCAAGCACGACGCGGCCCAAGCATGAACCGACGCATTCCCCCGGCCAAACCCAGATACCGGCAACCTAGGGTTTGGAGACAGCAGGTCCGCCGGAGAGAGAGAGACAGACAAATCGGGCGAGCGAGGGGAGGGGAGGCACGGGCGCTTACGATGTGCTCCTTGTGGTCGGCGGAGCCCCCGTACTCGGGGCACCTGTCGCCTATGCGCAGCAGCAGCGTCCTCCAGCCCGTGCTCATGGCGGCGTCGGCGGCGAGGGGAGAGGAGAGAGAGAGGGGGAGTGACCCGGGTACGAGGGTTTTGGTTCGGCGGCGGGCGCGGCGGGGTTTGGAGGCTTCGGACGCGCCGAGATCAGGAGAGCGGTGCGGTGCGGTCCGGTCCGGTCGCCTTCTCTCTCTCTCTTTTTTTAACCTTTGGTCGCCTCTTGGTTTGGTTGCATCCGGGAGCACAAGAGGGCGTGTTTAGCGTGATTTCTTAACCAGCTTGTCATTTAAATTTTTTAAAACGGAATCAGATTTAATCCAGTATCTGGATTGAATTTTATATATTCTCAATCTATGGTTAAATATAATAACAAAGTTATATATTAATTACTCAATATGATATACATATATAATACTGATTCGTTTTTTCTCGGCGCATACTAATTTTCATGTAACTCATAGTTTGCAGCTGTTTTTTTAATCTACAACTCAACTAAATAGATTCTAAATTGAGAGCTTGTCATAGTCATAGAGAGAGTATGCTTAACCAAATGATATGCCCATATTTAAAGAGATAATTTGATTCATGCCAAAGTTTATCAAAAGCCTATGGTAAATGTTTTTTAATAATGGAAAGCATGACTCCTGGCTTTTGTACCACCAGAACTGCACATATACATAATTCTTTAGGACATCAGGATTTGAACCTAAGGTTTCGTTTGGCGATCCAGAATTTTTTAGAGCTGATCAAAACTAGTTCTGAGAAATTCTGAAACTGAAGTTATGAATAGATTAAGAGTATTTAGTTAAACAATCTAGTTTTTATTCTAAACTAAAAATAAAAATTCAACTATTTTATTATACTATACAAATATCATATAAATATCAGATTCAACATGAATATTAGAGTTGGAGTTATACTTAATAGATCCTAAATAGGTGAAGTGATCACACCAATGTTACTTTCTCTCACGGTAAATGCTGATGTGGGTAAAAGCAACATTAGAGTGACTTTATTCTTTTTAAAAAGTGAGGTATGAGCTCTATCAATCAACTAATAAAGAAACATGACAATCAATACAAAAGATGATTTACCATTCCTAGGAGGTATTGAAGGTGTCAAAATTTGTAACATAAATTTGTTATCTTCAATATTTATCTAGTGTCATCTATCATAAAGTTAACACTAAAAAATAAAAAATAAAATATGTTAACATTGAAATTTGTAACGATACGTGGACCATAAATTCACTCCTCATGCAATGTTGCCCAAGAAGCCCTCAAGCAAGAAGCAAGTCTTACCTCCACGTATGAATAACCTCACTT
>KE372334.1:419090-434826 GCA_000418225.1 Zizania latifolia
CCAGCGCCAGCGCGTCGCCCCGGCCGACGCCCGCGCCACGCTAGGCCAGCGCCTGCCCTTCGCACTCGTCACCTCCTGCCTGACCATGCTTCTGTTGATTTTGATCTGTTGAAGATATGATCCACTAATTATTTATTACTATATGGTATGCTAACGATTAATACGACATAATATTAATTTTTAGTTGAATTATATATTTTTGCCTTACTTTTTGTTATATCTTGATATGTGTATTGTCATGAGTAATTTTAGCACGTAGTTTAAGCCCAAACCGTATGTGTAGTTTGAGCTTCAGGCTTAAAGAAATCTTGGTTCCGCCACTGTAATCAAATGTCATAGATGGAGAAGTATGTTTAGGTATGAAAGATAAATCAAACTCAAGTTAGGTATGGAAAGAGAATAAAACTTGAGGTCAACCTAATCCACACGTGAGGTCATGTTTGAGACAATAGTTTTTAGGTCATCTCTAAAATCAAGGAGTTCTATAGCGTAGAGATGCTCCTTACGGACATTTTGAAAAAAATGTCCAAAATAACTTCATTATGGAGGTGTTTTAGACATAGTTTTAAGGGGCACTTTAGAGATGTGTTTGTAAAATTATCTGGTAGATACACTTTTAGACATTTTTAATTTACCTAAAGTGTAAATACATTTTCTTGAGACATTTTTAGACACTTTATAATTTGCCTCAAGTGTAGAGATATTTTTATACACTTTTACTTCTCCAAATGCACTTCTTAGAGGATATTTTGTGTGTAAGTAAATTAGATATAAATAATAGAAACATACATACAAACAAGTCAAGAAATGAGGTCTATATGGATAGTGTATTTAAGATAAAGATTGATTTTTCAAGAGGTCTTGAGTTTGTGTATTGTCTATAACAAGTGTACCTACAATTTTTCTCTTTAATCAACACGATATAATAGCATTACAAAATGCCCCAACTCTATTATAGACATAAATAAACATCTCAAAAATGTAGTAAAGATAGAGACATTTTATAAAATGTCCTTTTGTTTGTAGCACCAGAAGACATTAATGACACATTTTTAAAATGACCCTACCACATTGTAGAGACATAAGAAAAATGTCTCTATAAGATGTTTTCTATGGTTAAGACATTTTTTGATGGTGTATATCCATTTATTTGTTGCTAAATTTCAATCTTTTTCCTAGACATTGGATATGGACCCAACCGCCAAGATAACACCATATTTCATTCACTGATGAGTCTAGTTGGCCGGTTGGGGTTACTCACCTCAATGACGAGATAAGATGCACGGCTTTGAAGTAGTACAAATGTGGTTAGACATTCTTAGATGGTGTTTTTTTTTCTAAATTTCAATCTTTTTCATAGCCATTAGATATGGATCCAACCATCCTGGCGGTCTCCTCAATATCTATATAACCTCACCCATATACCTAAGCTCCACCATCACTATATTAGTCACCGCTATTCTTGCATTAGAGCAAGAGAGGCCAAGTTGTGAGAGCCTCTGTCGTTATCGTCAGATCTACTAACATTGATGCCTCCACAGCCCCAACACACATTGATTCATCATGGCTTCGAAGACTTGCCACCATCCTACAAGAAAGCAGGGCCCTTGACAATCAAAGTCAGGGCATCGATCCTAACGGGTAAGCCGCTAGTCTGGCGATGACGGGTTCAATCTGAATCTGCTACCTGTGTGAGGTCATTAGAATCTATCGCACGAGCGACAAAGAAGAAGTCATCTAGATCGACTACCTGAGTGACGACTAAGAAGTCACTCAGGTATATATTTTATTATTTTTTTAGAAAATACATGTATATATTCGGTTTTTATATAATAATACTATGAAAAATATATAGTTAAAATTAAAATAGCATATTTAAAGTTTTATCTAACCATATATTTAACGGTATATTTAAAATTTAATTTAATAGCACATTCACAAATTTAGGATGGCCTAATAGCCCAATAGCCCATTTAAGGCCCACTAGGATTTTTCATCCATAAACCCTAACCGAGCTCCTGCAGCTCTCTCCCCACTCCTCACCGCCGCCGCCACCTCCTCTTCCCTTCTTCTCTCTCCCCTCTTCTGCGTGGCTTTGTCTTGCCTCGCCGCTCACCGCACCGCGCCTCGGTTTGCTTTGCTACGCCTCGCCGCATCTAGCCGCGTTCAGCCTGCCTAGCTACCGCGTTGCTTAAGCGCATCTATGTCGTTTCACGTCGCCTAGGCGGACTTCCATCTAATGCAGCCGTATCGGGGAAAAGCGAGACGAAGGGCGTGTGCGCAACGCCTAGCGTCGTCTAGGCAAACGCCTTTTGAAGCACTACGAGCGCCTATCATGACAGGAAGGGTTGAGGTCAGAAAATTCTACAAAGATTTCACAAATTTTAGCAAATGCATATTTTTTACATCTCCTATGAAGATCTAGCTGGTTTCTACTTGTATCCACCCCCTGTTTGAATGTGGTAACTCCTACGACTGGTATTGTAGCATCTACGTTCATGGTACACACTTTTGACGCCAGCGTCCGACCATTCATGGTTGGAAAATCTACCCAGTTTCCGCTTATATCCACCCCTGTTTGAAGTTGGTAACTCATGCGGATGATATGGTAGCATCCATACCACCGTTCGACCATTCGTGGTATACACTTTCCATATCAACTTTCAACAGTTCATGGTATACACTTTCCACTGTTCGTGGTATACACTTTCAACATCAACTTTCAACCGTTCGTGGTATACACTTTCCACATCAACTTTCAACCGTTCATATTTTTTACTTCCTCTGTCCCATAATATAGCATATTTAAAGTGTTATCTAACCGTATATTTAACGGTATATTTAAAATTCAGTTTAATAGCACATTCACAAAATTCAGGATGGCCCAATAGCCCATTTAAGGCCCACTAGGATTTTTCATCCATAAACCCTAACCTAGCTCTCTCTCCCCACTCCTCACCGCCGCTGCCGCCTCCTCTTCCCCTCTTCTCTCTCTCCTCTTCTGCGTGGTTGTGTCTTGCCTCACCGCTCACCACACCATGCCTCGGTTCGCTTTACTGCACCTCGCCGCACCTAGCCGTGTTAAGCCTTCCTAGCTACCGCGTTTCTTAAGCGCATCCAGGCTATGTCGCGCCGCCTAGGCGGACTTCCGTCTAATGCAACCGTGTCGGGGAAAAGCGAGACAAAGGGCATGTGCGCGGCGATACCTAGCGTCGTCTAGGCGAATGCCTTTTGAAGCACTACAAGCACCTATCATGACAGGAAGGGTTGAGGTCATAAAATTCTACCAAGATTTCGCAATTTTTAGCAAATGCATGTTTTTTACATCTCCTATGAAGATCTACCTAGTTTCTACTTATATCCACCCCTGTTTGAATGTGGTAAGTCCTATGGCTGGTATTGTAGCATCCACATTCATGGTACACACTTTCAATGTCAGCGTCCGACCATTCATGGTTGGAAGATCTACCTAGTTTCCGCTTATATCCACCCCTATTTGAAGTTGGTAACTCATGCGGATGATATGGTAGCATCCATACCATCGTTCGACTGTTCGTGGTATACACTTTCTACATCAACTTTCAACCATTCATGGTATACACTTTCCACACCAACTTTCAACCGTTCGTGGTATACACTTTCCACATCAACTTTCAACCGTTCATATTTTCTACTCCATCTGTCCCATAATATAACAATCTAGTACTGAATAAGATATTTCATAGTACAATAAATTTGAATAATATATTATAAAATATCTCATCTGATACTAGAGTACTGTATTATGAAACTGAGGGGGTATATTAGTACCTCGTCACGTGCACCACTACAAGAGCACCTCTACCTCCGGCCCAGCCCACCACGGCAGTGGCAGCGGCCTACCGCCGGCCCGGCCTGCGAGCGGTCTGCCCTGACCACCAATCTGTCTCGCTCTCTCGCTGTCAGCGTTCTCTCTCCCCGTCGTCTCTCTCTCTCTTTCTTTTCTCCTCTTGTCTTTAAAGCCTCGACTCCGCCCACGGCCCACCTCCTCCCCCGTCTCCGCCTCCACTCCGCGAACCACCACCGCCACCGCGACCCGAGCCGAGGTCGCCGTCGTCGTCACTCACCTCTCCGGTCTTTGGAGGCGGCGCTGCTCTGTTCTGTGCGCTCCTGTTGGCTGTTGCTACGGCTGCTCTCCTCGGGGAGGGCGGCGCGCGCGACCAGATTCTGTCTCTGTTCTCCACGGGCGCCCGTTTCTGCCGGGAGGGAATCGGGCGGGGGGCACCGCACCGAGCTGGGAGGCCTCGCGTGGAGGGTGGCGGCGGCTCGCGTGCATGGAGGCTAAGGTTTGTTGGCTCGCTCTGCTCCTTCCTCCAATCTTGCATTTGCTGTCGCCTGCTTGCTCTCCCGCTGTTCGCCGTCGTCCGTGCCGCGGTGGGCGCGTTTTTGGTTCGGCCATGGTGGTTCCTTCCGTGATCACGCCTTCCCGAAGACTTTTTTAGGTCTGCGTTTCGTGCGTGCGTGCCCGCGCGCGTCCTTGGAGCTGGCTCCGGCCATTGATTCGGCTCCCGTGACTCCATGGTGCGTCGTGTCGTCGCCGCGCGCGTCTCGCCCGGTGTCTGGTGCTCTACGGGATGCGCCGCCGCGAGGTGGGATTGGGTGGGTGGGTCGAGGTGGTGGCGCCTCACGGTCCCGGAGCTGAGATTCGCAAAATGCAATTGTTGACCACGTGTCTAGGGAAATGAGTCAATTTTTTGCTCGTCTCGGATTGTATGCAGTATGCCTCATGCCGATGAAGGGGCGACGCTACGAGCAATCTTGATAAGTTCTGGTCATGGTGCACTCTTTGATTCCTATAAGCAATTGGTATTGGTATCGAGTAATTCATTCTGTTGCGACTGGTAGTTTTCTCTTATTTTGTGAAGCATTTTGCTTCCGGGTTATGTCCAACGAATGGCTATTCATTGGCCTTGTTGTTGTACATGATAGACATTGCGTTAGTTTGCTACCTGTAAGTAAACTGCCTGCATTCGATGCAATATGCGCGTGCACTTTCGTAAGTGTGGGACTTGGAAAGTAATTCTGATGATCCTTGCTACCTGGCGTTTTGAATGCATCATGACTTATGAGTGCTTGCATAGCTAGGAAGTCTTGTTATTGTGACAGTAACAAAGCTTTTTGCAAATGAGTTGGTGTTGTGGGCAAATTTAATCTCTTTTCTAAATCATTTTCTTTCCTCGATATCAATACATGAGATAGGTTCATGAATCTGGGTTGCTTCAGTATATTTCAGATGCTACAAAGTTGATGCATCACAAGGAATATGTAAGTAACTAAGTATATAAGAGTTCTAGGAGATGAGACTCAGGCTTAAAAAGGAAGAATTTTTACTAGTTAAACTACTTGTAATTAGCTGTTTTTCACTTTTTCTTTCACCAATGTCTTTCAAGAGCTATGCTGATGATGCGCCCTTCTGATTCGTACTTCCAAAATACATGGACAACTTAATTATTTGTTGCTGATGTTGAATTGATGATGCACATGTTTTTGTATCAATGTGAAATTGTTTTACAAATACTTTGTTATAATTTTAATAGCTGGAGTCACTTGAGCCTGAAGACAGCGGTGGACACCGATCAGATGATATAGATGATGACCCACCACCACGTATACTCATTGGAAAAGCGCACCAGGCAGAGATCCCCAATCTGGCCACAGAGAATGAATGCCGTCAGTACATGAGCAACTCACTTGATAGTTGCATGGAACTTGGTTATGATCGCCCTATACCAATTATGTGGGCTCCAAGAAGTGGATTCAATAAGAAGGAAGAGGAGTTACAAATGCATCACTCTTCAGAAACTGAAGCTAGAGCCAGTAGCAGAGATGGGGAAAGCCAAATGACCTCGACTCGCCCAACTAGTATTAATACAAGTGAACTCTGTTCATCATATCAGGATCCGCATCCAGAGCTACCAGTTGATCTGATAGAATCTAACAGTCATCAAGCACATGACGACAAACTAGCTCTATGTTCCACTCGAGGCCTAAACTTCACTGATAAGGCCATGACAGAGCAAGGGGAAATAGAACAACTTACTCCTGTGCCTAATTCATCCACTTCCTTTTGGAGTGATCAGGATGCAGGATTGTTTCTCCTCGGTCTCTACATTTTTGGCAAAAAACTGTGTCTGTTGAGCAAGTTTGTAGGTAATAAAACTGTTGGAGATGTGCTTTCCTACTATTACGGAAAGTTCTACAAAACAGAAGCGTATATAAGATGGTCAAACTGCAGAAAAGCAAGCATCAGGAGATGCATTCTTGGAGAACGCATTTTTGTAGGTTGGCGAAGGCAGGAGCTTATATCTCGCCTGAAGTCAAAAATCGTTGAAGAAGCTCATGATTTGTTGGAAAAGGTATGTTATAATTATCACATATTTTGGTCACTTCTTCCATTTCACTGTAGCACCAAATAATTAGATACTGAGATGGCTCATGAAATTATCCTCATTATCAAATGATGTTCTGTTAGTCTGAATGTTGGTTCCATCACCATTTTGTTCTCATAGTATTTCTTGTTCCATGTTATCCTACATGCTGTTACGTTTATTATATCAAGCATTTACATTATTCAAAGTAACAGTTTCAAGCTGACTTTCTCTGTTTATATTCCTGCAATGTTCTTTCAACAAAATTAATCTCTCAACTATTTTTGTAATTATAATTCTCACCTTATCGTATGCCATGTAAATAGAATGACCAAAGTTGTCTTGACTTAATCATATAGAGGGCTGCCCAATGTGTTCTGACTTGCCATTAATCAGAACACATTTAACCACTTTAGTGTGTCTATTATTATAGTATTTTTATACGGATGGTACACCTGAAAATTGAAGAAATTGCCCATTGAATGTGCACAGTGAACTCCGTTTAGCTATGATGATTTTCTGTGCATTGATCTACCTTTTGTAAACAATATTTGTTTTGCTTTATTTAAGCTAGTGCTCGCCAAGGATGAATACGCAAGGAGTCGAATTAGTGATGGTCCAAGGAATTTTGCCTGGTTTATTTTCACATAACTAATTAATTTCAAGCACCAAATATTCTTGACATAACTTATGGATATCAACTAATGTATTGTCAAATTAACATATAATGTGTATCATTCGGTGTGGTAACAGTTGTAATGCTTTTGCATGTCACAGATTTTCAAATCTTTCAGTGATGACCAAACATCATTAGTGGATTTTGTCTTTGATCTGAAATCCGCTGTTGGAATAGAAGCTTTTGTCGAGGCGGTTGGTATTGGTAAAGGGAAGCACGATTTGACTGGATTTGTCTCGGACCAATCTAAACCAAACCAAGTTCTTTCCGTTCAACCTGACATGCCTGCAGGCAAAGATTTGTCCTCGCTTGCTTTAGAAGATATAATAAAGTTCTTAACAGGTGATTTCAGAATAAGCAAAACAAGATCAAATGATCTTTTTTGGGAAGCTGTCTGGCCCCGTTTGCTTGCAAGAGGGTGGCACTCAGAGCAGCCAAATGATGTCAGCACAACGAAGAATTGCCTTGTATTTGTTGTGCCTGGTATTCAAAGTTTTTCAAGAAGTAAACTCACAAAAGGCACTCATTATTTTGATTCTGTCAGTGATGTCCTTAAGAAAGTGGCGGCAGACCCCATTCTTCTTGAGATAGAGGTTGATGCAATGGGTAATGGTGTTACTGCTGAGAAAAATGGACGCGACACAGACATGAAACTGAACCAAGATGTTTCTTTGGATGGCTATCACGAGCTTCCAAAGTTTACAATAATTGATACAAGCCTGGTCCAAGGGGAAGAGCCCTCGCAAGTGAGGGAGCTGAGGAACCTACCTGCTGATGCAAATATTAGTTTTGGCCCTTTGCATCATTCACATAAGATGGTGAGTGTCAGTTCCTCAGACGAGCCAGACACAAATGACAGATCTTCAAATTACAATGAAGGTTGTGCACAGCTTACAGCTGATGTGAATGGTATTGGAGCGGTTTCAGCCTACAATGCAGGCAATGAAAATCATGTGGTTTCTCTTCAAAACATGGCAACTGCATCATGCTCAGTTTTTCCAGTTAATGGTCATTCTTCTAATGGCAATGGTGAGACAGTTGGTTCGACAAGCTTCTTTGCCCAGAAAACAAAAAGTGAAAAGTGTAAGTACCTATCCCCAATGTCAAAGCGCAGAAGACTAACTAGCTGTAGCAATGACCAGACCAGCCGACGCAGCGTTTCATTCTCAAAAGGTGTCAGTGTAGAAAAAAAGAAAATCAAGCTACCATTGGCTTCATCAAAACCAACCGCTGTTGATGTTGGTGGTACTTTTCAATCCAAATCACTTGTGAGCTGTTCCTCCAAAGAGAAGCCATGTGAACAGATAATGGATGCATCGAACTCTCATACCAATGACAGGTCAAACATGAAGATGGATGGAGCAAAGCCAAAGACGAAGCCATCTGAGCGTAAGGTAGATGAACTGGTTGCCATTCATTCAAAGATCACCACTGAGGATACAAAACCTGCCAAAGAAGCAGCTCAGTTCAGTGATTTGGCTAATCAGGTTAAACTGGAGACACAACATGATGGTAAGACGACCACAATTGCACACATCCCTTCATCAGACAATCATGGTAACATCAAGAATAAGGAAACAGCCTCTGGTTCAAACACCAAGATGATTCCTGATGCTTCAGAGGCAACAAGAAGTGTACCTGTTAGCCCTCAGCCTGTTCTTCAGGCTTCTCAGGAGATCAATCCTCGGAGGCAAGGAACCAGAGTCAGGCTTCCTACAGCAAGAGCTCTTGAAGCAGTCGCTTTTGGGCTTCTCGAAAGCGGGAAGCGTAAGGCTGACCTCAGAAGCCCTGGCACAAGCAGGCCTCGTCAGCGAGCTCGCAAGTCCATCAGGGAGACAGCTTCTGTCCCCATCAGCAGTGACACTGAGAAGTCAAGCATGGACTCTGAAGCTCGGCAATAAGCTATGGCAAACGATGACTCCATGTCTCCATTTCAAAGTCCTGAGTGATCAGCAGTTCAGCACCAAGTGACCACCTTGAAGAAGAAGAAGAAGAGCATCAAGTGACAGCAAGTGTGCAGGCGCTGGAGGCGACGGCTCTACAGATGGATGCAATGGTGAGTTGGTGGCCTAATTTAGAGAGTTTCAGAGTCGTGTTGCATGTCAAAGGCTCGCGAAAGCGGCAGCTTGTACCCAAGGGGAAAAAGAGAGTGGCACACATTCATTCTGTGATTAACAGGTTTAATGTTTTTTTTTCGATGTACTGATGATAGTAGGATCAGCAAGTGACTGGCTCCGTTTTACCATGCAATGTCGTGCGACAGTTATCGACTTACACCTCTCATTGTCTATGCCTGTACCTTCTAGATTTATTCATTTCCTCCGCCGGTGTTAGTTACCTATAGTTGTATGCTTGAATGGTATCGATTGTACTACTGCAGGTAGGTTAGTTACTTGAAGCAGTTCATGTTCAGCAATGGCAGGGAAGCCTTCGACTTCGAGGAGTTGTTGGCGTTCCGTATTTGCGCTTGCATTCTGGCTCTGTGCTTCCAGATGATCGGCGACGTGCAGTGCAGGACGCGCGTTGGTAAACAGGCGTAGGCTTCTCCTGATGCTCTCCAACTGCCCACGCCTCCGTTGTTTTTCAACGCGCAAATTTTATAAAATTTTCATAGAAATTAGCTTATTTCCTTGAAAAAACCTACCAGATCCCTCTATTAATCTGGTCGACGTGGAATGGCAGGATGATTGGCTGTTAGGCTAAGTATGGGACACCCAGTAGTTGCCGACGTAGAATCTTACAAAAATTTCATACGAATTAGCTCATTTCCTTAAAAAATTCTACAAAATTCCTCAATTAATCTGTCGGTCGAGATAGAGAATTAGAGATGGCAGGATAGTTGTCCATCAACCTAAGCTGTATATGTCATCAGATAGTTGTTGACGTGAGCATAAGAATTTTACAAGATTTTCATATGAATTAGCTCATTTTTTTTATAAAAAAAACTATAAAATTCGTACATTAATCTGCCGGTCAAGATGAACATCACAGGATGGTTGGCCGTTAGGCTGAGCTGCGAGTGGGACATCCGGTAGTTGCCGACGTGAGCAGACCACCACCCGGATTACTAGTAGACCCATCTGGTAGAGACTCAGTACGGATAGGACGATTCACATGACGAGTTGTGTGAGGTAGTAACCAAAAGCTGTGGTCTTGTATGGTAGTGTAGCTGATGAATTTACTGAGATCTCCATCAAGATAAAAAAAATGTTCCCGAGATACAAAGAGCCCGCTTGATTCTCCTTGTCAGCTGACTAGAAAAAAAATCGTCGTTTGGCATCTTTGCAACCAAAAACAATTTTGAGTTAAGATGTATATTTATATTCGTAGCAGCCTTAGTATCAAAACTGCCAAAAAATTATAAAAAACTTTAAATAATTTTAGGTTCTAAAATTTAAATTTTCAGTTCGCTTTTAAGTAGTACAGTACTAGTAGTAGTTTACATTGAAAGTTTCTGTCACGCAGACACAGCCAACCGTACTCTTTCCAGTAGCCGTGTCCGAACACTGCTGCTCTCTACATTATTCACATGGATATACTCCGTATCTCTGAAGTCTGACAGGCTATGATTACTCTGCACACAGCTTATTCTAGTCTACTGCCTCGGCAGCAAATGAAGTTGATTGATGAATGTTTGAAAAACTAGCAAAAACGTCAGCCTAGCCGACCATGACAGCGAAGGGCGCGTCCGCTGATGCTACAGCGCTCCTGCCTGTAGATTGTTCGCTCCATTTTTGCCTGCTGGCAGCCGAAGTTGCTTGATTTGTTGGCCCAATCTTAGCTGTACGCTTACTTGGCTTATGCTGGAATCAGCCTTCAGTATTTCCTCTTCAGCTTGCTTTGCAATGCCCATTGCATCCCTTCAGTTCGAGTAATTGGAGAAAGTCACAGGATTAGAACTTAGAAGAAATCAAGCAAGTAGGCTGAAGCTTTGGGATGGGATGGTAAGGGTACTTTACCGGATCATAATTTCTGGAGACATTGAAACTTGGACCTGAAGCAATACTCGTCCTTGCCAGTAATGCAGCATCAGGTGTTCAAGGGACATTTTCTGCACCGAACCATAGTTTCAGTAATGAGGAAGTTGCTTGTGTTGTAATGAATTCCGAAAATGAATTACCTTTGAAAAATGGGAGGAAATTATATGAGACACAATGGCTTCTGCTCTTTGTTGTCGCGGGATAGCATCTGAGTTTCTTCTCTCTATATTCTCCCAAATCCCTTTTTGGTTCTCGTTGGAACCCACTGAATATGAGGGATCTGCAATTCATGTACTTTAAAGATGTTCCTGATGTGGGTTTGACATGGTTGTGTGACCATGAGACAAACTCTAGAATTGCAAGCTTGCAACCTTACTCTTGTGTGTCTAACAAGCTTTACATTATATCAGTGGCATAAGTAAAACAAGTATGTATAATAGTAGCAATGCCATAAGCTATAGATTGGACTAAAAAAATACAGATGATGCACAAATCAAGCTAGCTACCCAACAGTTTGCATGCTTCACTGAAATGCATTCCAGTATGTACGTATAATTTTGCAACAATTCAAAAAAGCTAGATGATGCCAATTATGGGCATGCAAAAAACATAATTATGCACAGTGGCCCTATGGTTAGTTCCACATGATCAGAGCAGTACAAAGAATTAAAGATCATTCTGATTAAAAGGTTGCATATTACCTATGTGTATGAAAACCTCAGCAACATGACTATGCAACTTTTGTATTTGATGGCGGACAGTCTCCCCAATATCATGTGCTGCACTGACACTCAAGAAAGGATATACCTATAGTACAATAAATATCATAATCAACTTCTCTTATTGTGCACCTAAGAGCCCGCTACAAAAATGTTAGGACTCTCATATTGAAACAGAAAATTAATCTTGCAACAATAAAATAAATACAATGTTGTGTACCTCAATGTGTACATCAAGATATAAGGATGTCCCAGCTTTCCTTCCTCTCAACCGATGGCATCCCTAGCATTATTTCAAGATTTCCACTGTTTCCAACTTATTGGTTTAAAATTTTGAAAAAAAATATAATGGTGGCACGGAAGAAATCTATCTAAAGGGTGTAGACAATATTTTACCTTTACACCATCAACCTTCAAAATTGTTTCCTTGATTGGTTGTAGAAGCGAAGGATCCACAGCTGCATCAACTAGTTCCAGTACACTGCATCAGTGAAATCATCACCATTAAGCAGCAACATAAAAGCTAAAAATAACTTATATGCCACCGCAAGTGCCTGAAATGTTGGATCTGCCACAAATTTTGAGTACTTTTGTATTTACCACATGAATATTACTTTCAATGATCAATTGAAGAAAAAGACCATAACATCCTTGTTCCATGCCACTTCCATTGTCGAAAATACTGTCCAGATGTCCAATTGGGACGTGTGGATTTAGATAATAAATGGAAGTGGCACAGAGAATTAGTGGCCATTTGTTTTGGACTTTTTTGTGGCAAATATATTATACAACAGTAAAGTAGTAAACATAACCAACTTTTCACAAACTAGCAGTGGAAAAAAGATATTTGCCTGAAGTCCTGAACTAAAAATGTGTATTCATGTGTAGTTTGTAAAAAATTTGAAACTTATGTGGTTTTTCATTATGCAACTGGGTTAAGTTCACAAGAAAACAGCAATCCTAATAGTACAAAAGTACAAAACAAAATGAGCGCATGAAATTGGGTTATACATTTTTGCCTAGGGATGCAAGTGCTTACCACTAGCCTGCATAAACTCTTGTATTAGTTCATTTTTCATCTACTAGTACAAAATAGATGCATAAATATAAGTATAATTATGATTAAGTTGGCCATAAAATCCGCTAGTCTGCCCCACTTGCATCCTTATTTTACCCCCTATATAGTACTTCATAAAATTACACTTAAACATGAACTTCTAGAGGTGCAGCCTATAGAGCACCAAACAAGGAATAACTGAATGTAAAACCACTAGATTTACTATCATTCTTGAATACAGTTTCAGAAAAATATCTGAAACAGTCTGGATTAACATGACAAGAAAAACTACTAACTAGCAAGGAAATATTCCTTGAGTAGAGAACACTCCTCGATTACAGATTGACCACAATATCATTGAACTTCATTACACCAGGTTCAATAAAAATACTGCCTGACAACAAAAATAGTTACCTCTCATATCCAGTTTGAACACCAGCTTTAAGAATCATGCCTGAGACAACAAGTCCAGCTAGTGGATCAAGATAGGGAACACCAAGAATGGAGCCACCTGAAAAAATCATGTTTCACCATCAATAACACTAATTTCTGTAACAACTTCAAGGTGAAATTTGTAGACCAAGAGATTGCTTTTAATAACTATAAGATATACTGCACTTATCTCAATTGCACTAAGAACTCCAATTCAAATATACAGACAACTATTTCCAAAGCTCACAATCTCCCATTGTACACAGGGAGTAATCAATGCTATTTCTTAATCAGGGTTCATAAGCAATGAGCCTCCCATTCAGATTCTAAAACATGATACAAACTTGCCTTCTATAGAAATGGAAGTCCAGGCCTTCATTTAAGGTCTTACCTACCCCTATTAGGGCGACAACAGATGAAATAGCATCTGCACGATGGTGCCATGCATTAGCTTTCATGAGCCCACTCCCTTCCTTTTCCCCAGCTCTTTTTGTGATCCAATAGAGCCTGTATTTTCAGACTGAAACTTAAGTTTGCACTTTTCAATCATCTTATGAGATTTATCACATTATAAATAACTGTGCAAATAATAAACAAAATAAATCACTAAAATAAAAGAGTTTCAAGGAAATGCTGCTACATGGCTACATGCTATGGATATAAATGGATAAAAATAAAACCATTAACAAAACACAAAAACAGAGTATCAGGTGTTTGCAGACAGGTATATATATGAGCAAAGTTGATGGTGAATATTTTTCTATCAACAAAGTTACAAAACAACACTTCTGTCATAAAATAACAAGCAATATGTTACAGGAAACCATAAATTATAAAAAAAATAAGACCATAAGAAACTGTCCTTAATGCAATCATGGTAGACAAAATCTATCTAGAAAGTTAGCAAACAACACTTCATGGCTGAAAACTGCAAACAATCACCACACAAGATTGTGAAATCTGATACAACAAAAAGAAACAAAACAATTTTTTCAATAACATATGCATGGTAGGCAAGGCTCTCCCTTACCCTTCTTTGACAGATATTGCAAAAGCTGTCACACTCAATGCAAGGACTGGATGTTCCAAATCTATTCCATGGTGATGCCCACTGCTACCATGATTGTGATGGGAATGTGATATGTTGCCAATAATCTCTGGAGCAGAAGACATAACTCCCTGAAAAAAACACTTTAACGCATGAAGTCTATGTGTAATAATGTATTACCAGAGTATAGGTGATCATGAACCAACCACCAGTTAATAAAACCAAAATTGTAAAAAATCAAGAATGATATCACTCAAAAACATAAATTTTAGTATTCTTGGCATTGAGAAGTAATAGACCTGAAGAACATCGAAAGCATGCCAGGCAATCCCACCTGCGGTAATCAATAACATGCTTGAAATTCCAAGAGCTCCTAAACTCTCAAACTTTCCATGACCTGGAAAGGAAGCAAAATGGGAGATGGAGCCTTCAATAACACTCTTTTTGTCACAAGCAAAGAAGACAATAAATCAAATAGACATGGAGCCAGTGTTCGTTCTAGACTTTATTACAACACAAGGAAATTCAGGAAGCCTAGAAAACGTGAGAATCAGTAAGAGAACGATCTTTGCAATGTTTCTAGCGTATGTCATGCACCCATGAACATGTGTGTAGCTACAACAACGTACATGCACAAGCAGCAATAGGTTCCATACTGTAAACAACCAACAGATTGCATCTCTTTTCATCCTTTATTTGTAAATTTAAGAAGTAGATGCTACTCAGATAATGATCTTATTATGATTCCTGACATTTCTAAATGGGTTTTAACACATAAAACATGAATCCAGTGAACAGCCTATGTCCTAGAGGAGGCAGGTGGGTTTCTGCTATTCCATTGAGAAGGCAAGTGAACTGGCTATGTCAACAAAGGAAGTGGGAATGGGAGATTGTCGTCTTGTCAGTCAGTATGTCAGGCAACTAATTGCAAGACCCCCATCAATTGGCAGACTGATGCTTCTTATAAAAATACATGACATTTACCTAAGAATCACTGAATCAGTCATACCATAGCCAATAACCACATCTGCATATAAACGAGGAATCACAGAGTAGAGACACTGACCATACGGATGCTCCTTGTCTCTGGGAGACTTGGCCGCCTTGTAAGATAGCAGAGCCACCCCGCTCAGCACCTACACAGCTCAAAACCCTCCACGATTAGCATCAAACTAAGCGAAACGGACCACATTTTGTGTTTCAGATACACTGATACACACAATGTCAGAGAGTGAGTGGGCGGCGTCGGCGGCGATCGCGGTGCTGCCAGAGAGGTAACCGGTGACGGCCTTCCCGACGGTGAGGACGACGTCGGCCGCGAGTCCCAGCCGGAAGATCCTCTCCGACGCCTCTCCCCCCTCCTCCTCGCCGTGGTGGTGGGCGTGGGAGTGGTCCACGTGGCCACGGGCGGGGACGA
>KE372334.1:449857-462119 GCA_000418225.1 Zizania latifolia
GAGTGGCAGGCTCCGAGCAATGTCTGGCGCTCACTATGCGGCGTGAAAATATCCTGTGGAAGGGCAACAACGTCGTTTCTCCCTCTACCTTAGTAACTATGCCCAAGCCCAAAAATGGCTATAATTCAGGACAGAGGGAGTACTAAGGATGGATAAAAATAGAGAGTACTTCCTCCCTTCTATAACATAACACCGTCTAGATTTTTTATACTATAAAATATCTTATCTGGTACTAGGTTGCTATATTACGAGACTGAGAAAGTACTATAATGTATCCATCTTTTATAAAATCTAATAAATTATAGAGTTCAAAATTTATCTTAAATCTATAAAAGGTAACTTTTACCTTCAACGTAATCATACCATCCTAAAACTTATTACTCCAACCAATCATTTCCGGGCTTGTACTCACCCATCCCAAGATTAATAATATGACATTCTTTCCCATCTCTTTCATGTATGTGGTTAAGCTCAAAACTCGTTATATTATAGGATAGATAGAGTATTATTTTACACCGACTATAAACATTTTACACTGGTTATAACATTATTGGAGAGAGTGATAAGAAATAAAACTATCTATTGTCTTATAATCAATCTAAAATTAGAAAATTTTTGTTGTTCATTCTATTGTCAGCAGAATAATAACACTCATTCTATTTTCATTCAAATATTAAAAAACAACTTGTGCAACCATCTTAATTAATGGTAGTAGGAATTAGAAATTGTAAAATTATATCAAAAATGATTGAAGTGGAGGAATAAAACAATAAATTTTTGTAACAGGTGAAACCCTAACAAGTTGAGCCTTGTGTCTAGATGGGAAGTGGGTCATGTGTAATGGTTATAGGTAGGGCGGTTCACCCCACGACCGGAGAGGCATGGATATGCGTCACACTAACCAGTCTAGAGGAGAGGCGATGCAGATGGCCACACGCTCAGACGACTTGACTAGTAACGTGTCCGACGGCCAAGATGGGAGTCAAAGCGGCCCATGATTAGGGGCGAATAAACAGTGCAACCGACGTGCTGGAGGGAAGACAACTATACCCAAAATATAATTAACTTTCTAAATCAATTGATAAGATTGATTTTATTGGTATTATAAAACTAACAGTATAATATACAATAAAGATACTTAAAAAAACTATAGACTATAGAATGGTCATATCAAAAAAAGATGAGACCATCACATTCAGAGACAACTCCCACGTATGAACCACTGTACATGTCCCAGTAATGCCGCTGCCGGCCAGTGGGGCTGCTTGTGGTCGTTGCGTGCCAAGCAGAGAGAAACAGCCGGCCGGCCGTCCCTCCCTCTCCATCTGCCGCCCATGGAAAACGCGCATGCATGCATGCAGATGCAGATGCAGATGCAGATGCCGTGGGGACGTACGGCCGCCGATCGGTCGACGAGGACTTCTATTTTCTGGAGCTAGGTGGGGCGGAAGCGCGCGTACGGCGGATTCTGCTTTTCCATAGCCATTTTGCACAGCAGTGAGCTAGCCTAGGGTGGGGCGGCCGGCCGGCTGCGGTTGCCGCTGGGAATGAGTCGATCGGTTGAATACTTGAATCGAATTGAAATGGCCGTGGTGCGGCTGCCGTTGTATTCCCCGGTTTTGTCACTGTCCAAGTGGAAACAGCAATATTCCTGATGTGATGCCGCCAATCCGATCTATCGCCGATGAATCTCAGTGCTGCAAAAAGTTTTTACTCAGACATTTCCTTTGGCTGCACAGGTGGCCCAAGATAAATTTGTCTAGACAAATGAGGAGAGAGACAGTCATGTCATGCTTATGAAAATGAGCAAATTTTTAAATGTGGTTATCCTGAAATCTACTTAACCGGACCACTTCTATTTCCATAACGGTCATCTTAAATACCATCATCTACGTGCCCCATTATCTCTCGGTCATTCCTAATTCTCCCTCTCAAGCTTTGCTGCCTCTTTTGCACTACACCGTAACTATGATATGAGTCATGACACTTTGATGTGTGTATGAATAAAATAGAGGAATATTTCATGTTTATGAATGTGGAATATAATATTTTAATGTATATGAACATGTGAATGTAAGATGTTTAAAGTTGTGGATACAATATTTTTATATCCATGAACATGTGCCCCATTACTTTTGGATTTAATATTTTACATGTGATACAATCATACAATCGTAATGTCATATTTTTATAACTTTTGTTCTGCTTTTCATTATTCACTAGAAACTGTGTTAATTGATTAGTGTTGGGATTGCCATACACATTGTCTTGATATATGTATGCCTAAAGTGAGTACTTATCGTTGATTTAGTTTATTTTTATCATTAAGTTATTTTCCACTATATTATATATATGTTTCATCCCACCAGCCGCCGAAATCCCTCGTCCGCCACTGATCTATATGGATGTGAATGCATATAGATATCGATGTTGACGTGAATGTATGTAAATATGTCGGTTAGATAACAATGTGAATATGTATGAATATGATATTTGAATATTAATGTGAGCATATGTGAATCTATGAATATAAATTTACTTAAAAATATGTGTGAATCTTATCATTTATATATTAATATAAATTTATAGGATTTCCACGTGGCTTCACGTAGAAATAAATCAACATAGTTGGATAATTTATTTTCAAAATATTGATAATAAAAAATAAAAAATCGGACCCCGCACCATAACTTCAACATGACCCGTCACCGGCGCGCACATGCAGATTTCGGTTAACTATATTATCCTCTCCCATGCACGCACCCACATGCATGAATGACGATCGGTCAACCGGTCGCGGTCAGCGACCTACCCGGCCCGTGGCTGCTGGCTGCTGCCTCCAGTGTACTGCAGCAATCTGTAGCAGAGCACCACTGCAGACTGCAGCCAGCCCGCGGCCATGACAGCGTTGTCGTCGCCGCCACCACGCACCACCTCCTCCTCCCTCGCGCGCTATAAAAACCGAGCAGCTTAGCATACAGCTCAAATTACTAGTCGTCGCGACCAGGAGAGACCAGCTAGCTAGCTAGGCTACATTAGTAATAGGTAGGCGAGCTATGTCGGGGTCGGGGGTGTGGGTGTTCAGGAACGGGGTGATGCAGCTGCAGGCGGAGCAGCCGGCGGCGAGCCGGAGGGCGCTGGTGTACGTGCCGGCGAACGAAACGATGGCGTCGCTGGAGGCGCTGGAGCGGAGGCTGGGGTCGCTCGGGTGGGAGCGCTACTACGAGGACCGCGCCGTCGTGCAGCTCCACCGCCGCGACGGCGGCCTCGACCTCATCTCCCTCCCCCGTGACTTCTCCCGCTTCCGCTCCACCCACATGTACGACGTCGTCCTCAAGAACCGCGACCACTTCAAGGTCATCGACCTCCCCAACTGATCCGTATTCCATCCATCCATCGCTAGCTAGCTAGCTGCTGCCTACTGATCGATCGGTTCAGCTAGCTAGCTAGCACTAGATGCGTCGGAGACGACGATTGATTTAATTAGCTTTGAGCGTGCTTAATGGTATGAGCTAGTATGTGTGATTGTAATTAACTAGCTAATTACTACAGCTTGTATTGTCGTGTGTGCGCCGTTACGTTGTGTCAAATTGGCTTTGTTGGTTTCTCGTGTGACGTAGACTGGCCTGCTGCTCATATGTGCATGCATTAATGGCGTGCTGTGAATTGAACGTGTTCATCGATCCTGCTTTGCGCGTGTGTTAATCGAATCCGCTGCCAACCTCAATGACTTTATTTTTAGTGTTGTATTTCGGATTTGTCTCCAAGCGAATTGTTTTGGTTTCCTTCGGTTAATACATCTGCAACTAATAGACTCTAGTTAATCAACTAACAATATTCAATCAGCTTACCTAAAAATTAGAGTTAACATGATTAATAAGAGATTTCTAAGTAATTTTTCTATACTATTAATATGTCTAAGGATTTCTAAACAATTTTTTTGGGGCACAGAAGAAATGTATTCTAGGGATATTATATCTTTATATATATTCCCTTCATTTGTAATGTTTCTAATGTGTTGGGCCAGTGGTGTGTGGGAGGCAAGAGGCATCAGAGTATCAGACACAACGTTCACCATGTCCAGGCTCTAGAAATTTCATGGCCGTCACTATGTTCAACCTTTCAACAATGCACGGGGCTCAACGAATTTTGTATGCATTGACCATTGAATTTTGTATTCTACCCCAAAATAAATGTTTTTAAAGAGAAGGCTGGCTTGTTTGAGCTACGGATTAAACCATATCTATTTTTGAATTTTAGAAGTAAATTTTGGAAGTAATTTAGAGTTTTTAGTCATTCTTCAGTATTGACTTTTAGAACATTAAGAATAGAAGTATACAGGTCTAGTGCTAGAATTTTTTTCGAGACGTCTTATCTTATAAGCCGTAGTCATAAAAAACTTAACCAATCAGGCATTCAGACATGCCATATGTCTCCTTTGGTAGTGGTGGTGTTGCATTTATTCCTTCTCTTTTTTCCACCACCCTAAAAAAACCTTTAACACAAAAAAAAACAACAACTTTTCTAACGCATAAATTTATTAATGGAGAAGCTATTCATTTCTATCCAACAATATCGCTCTCCCTTGCACATATGCCTTTTCACGGTTTCCAATACCCTATCAGGCATTGATCCTCTTGTCTCGAATTTCTTAGCGCTATGGATTGCATTGAGGGACAACGAATATATCTTGTAACTTCGGCCAGAGGTTAGCGAATGAATGACGCATAGAGTACGACAATGCAAGAAGTTAGCGAAAAGTATATGATATCTATTATTATTTAGAGATTTATATTCTATTTATCGTTTAAAGCTGATATTTAGACTCATAACTTAGACTTTAAAGATATATATAGTTAGTATAAGGTATCAAATAGTTTTTTAAACCCGTGTGCTAAGGCATATCTAGCACGGCTCCGCCACTTGCTAGGGCAATATGTGACAAAATCATACAATAATTGGAAATAATGAAAAACCACTTTATAAATTAAATAAATCCCCAATCGCTTTTTTGCCCATGAGGCTAACGAAGCGCGCTCCGCTGCGAGTTCACTTTTTTGCACGGTTTCTTTCTATTTTCCTTGTGAATTCTAGTGAAGATGTGCTCATGTATGTCTTCACGCAGGATGCACCATCACCGTGCTCGTGTTCGCTCCCACACCTCGGTCTCCAAGGGCTTCGGTGCTAAATCAAATCGTATGCTATGCGCTTGTACTATTTATTGGATCTAGATTGATCCTACAATCAGGGGAATAATCGAAGAACGTCACGAGATCCTACCAAACTCTGATCCACACCAGGCCTAACGGTCGTATCGCTACACTGTTCGACCACCTTGTATGACCACATATTGCTAATCATGGTTGTGCTCGAGAGGAGTAAATCATCACGGAACCCACAGGGTCTCTAGATTGTGCCTCGTCATCGGTCCATAACCACGTAGAACACCTCCATGCGACAATTTTGCAAACAAAGAGCCTGGGTCACATCCATTTGTAGAAAAAGAGTGGATGGGCGTATGGTACTTCCACAAAAGGATTGTTCAGTATATTTCCACTCATGGAGAAATTTACAGATTCCAAATACAAGAATCATATGCGGCCGTTGTTTTAAGTTCCGGTAGTGCGCTTGATCTTTTCCAGATTCAAGTTTGTGCAATTGGCAAAAGGGGGGGAAGGCACGTACAGGCATACAGGCAGCGGACAAACTTTTCTTCAGAATCTCAAAAGCTGCTTTAGACCATTTCACTTAAAGCCGGAGGAATAATTCACAAGTACACACAAGTCCAGATACATGACGGACGCATCTAATTTGGGGTCATTCATGCACGGGCATTGTTGGCTGCATCTACTACTACTAGCATGCTGCATGCCCATTCCCCTGTTACTATCATCTATTCTCGCATGCAAGCTTAGCTTAGGTTACACGGGTCGCCTGGTCGCCTGTACGTGTCCCCGCGAATGCTCCGCCTGGTCGAACACGGGTGCAAGCTTAGCTTTTAACAGCTGCTCCCTTTGTTGCACAAAGATTTCAGGGCTCATTTGGAACGGAGGTTTTTTAAAGGAATTTCAAAGGATTTAGTATAATTTCTATAAAATCCTATAAAATTTCTGTGTTCCAAAGGAGCCATCAAATTCAAATGATGGGTACTGGCGTAATTAGCCTCGAAAACGTGGATGGCATATCGGATGTGCCTGTTTCCATCCCCTAAAAAGTTAGAGTAAAATATATTTTAATTATTATATTAATGTTTTTTCGTTGACTCCTGTTGTAGTTTTATATTTAGAACCATTATGAATATAAATATAAAAGTATCGTACTGTTTTTTATTATAGAGAAGTGTTGGCCTCTTAGAACAAGGAGAAACAAGCGTCCGTAGTAACCTACATCGGAATAAAGAAACATGATGCATGAATCCATCTCAAGTAAAGACATCGCAATGAAACTTAAATTTAAAAATATTCCGTCTGTTCATATACCAAGTCGCCGACTTCCACGCTTGCATCGATCGAGATCACCCATGGTGCTGTTTAGCAGTACAGCAATAGCTATGGCAGTTAACCAACCAAACGGTAAATTTAGATTTAATTATATATATGTGTGTTTGTGGGTTCAGAAACTGATTAAAGTCAGTTAGGTGTCCCAGCCAGAGGCAGCCCAAACTGACATGCTTCTTGAGGCCGAGGGACCTGGAATTTCGTCAGGTATGCTGTCCTGTGCCAAATGCTAAAGACCTGGATTCTCGAATTTCACGAGACATTTGAGCTCTGGTTATCTTTATTTGTAGGCGTTATATTGCACGCCACGCCACGTCGCGAGACCGGTGTATTATAGGCCAAATATGCAACGCAATTGACTCTCTGGTAGGCAAGGGACCAGGTGATCGAACCATCGGTGATAGTTTAGGCACTCAAAACGACCGTTAATTCAATTCACCGTTTTCTTTATTTTCGGCCGGATGTTGGCGACCAATCTCCCGGCAAACTTTTAATTACGGACGGCCAGGGTTGCAGAGACCCATGGCACAACGCGTCGAATATTTTACCTAGGTCAGGTTCACAGAACCATGGTAACCAACCAACTGGAGAAACACAGTTTACAACCTTCTCGTCAGCTGACGATTTGCAGTAGTTTGGAATAGCCTTGTCTTGCCTTGTCTTGTCTTGTTCTTTACATCTTGGGCTGAGGCCCATGTAACTTTTGGACAAACGGAGGCCCAACTACAAAAATTTGTCCAGGAAGGCCCAATTCCTGTGGTGAACGGTGTCGATCCGCCAATCGTGTAGCCCATTATCTCACTCACTGCTCGCATGGCCTTTCGCCCGATCGAAAGATTGCGGGTACACACGACGGTTGACGCCTACGCGTAGTGGTCGACAACCCGTTTGGTTCAAGTTAGGCGCACGCACGTTGTTGGATCGGATCGCCTGCAGGATCGACCTCAGTCAGCTAGCCTCTCTCTTCAGTCACATCCCGATCGATCGATCCACGGTCTGATGGTCTCTGTCTCGGTTTGATCTCTCCTGCCCATCTCACCTCCAAACACAAATGCATGCGATTTCAATCAATCAAGCAAGCAGGCTGGTGGTGCATGCAGTTGTGTCATCGTTGTCTGAACCCTTTCACCGATCAAATAATTAACATGAGATGACTCTCCGATGGGACATATGTGCTATCATAGACGAACAAATTAATAAAATCAGCCGTGTTAACTAAGCTAGCTATCTCTGTTAGCTATGCCATCAACTGAGCTCTCAGTCAGGAGCTAGCAGCTAGCAGAGAAGATTGGATTGTCAGTGATTACCTGAAGGCGCTACAGTGAAGCCCATCTATCCAGCCATTTTTTGGTCAAACCCTAAGTTAGGCTAGGCATGCCATTATATATATATATATATATATATCGTGCCTAATTACTTATCATAAACAGGTGACAAAAGCAGCCGGCAGAGGCGAATGGGGAGGGCCGAATCCTCGACTCCTCATCGATCTCAGTTAACTGCAACACCTTTTCGCCGAACTTTCAGAGGAAAAAAAAGTGCCTGGAACAGGTGATACAATGAGCACAAATCAGAAAACTAAGAGAGAAGCTCTCTCTCTCTCTCTCTCCAAAAGAATGATAATAAGTTCAGATAGCCTTCTCCTGCCGTATCGAAACGGAATCATGATGAGCAGCAAGCAGTGGCTGCGAGAGGGAAGCAAGCAAATTTGGGAGATTCCGAAAGCTGTTGGTACTTACAGAATCTAAAATTCTTACTCTTAATAGCTACAAGAAACTAAAAATGAGAATAAAAAACCTGTCTTCTCTATGTTCTCACCACTATAGCTGTTTTTTTTACTGCCAAACAGGGTCATATACTCTTGCGATAGATAGCGTCAAGGCCGCAATCTGTGGCGACTGGCGATCAATCTTCTCTTTTCTGCAGCTGGCGTTTTGTTGCGCTGACGTCGCCGTCGAGGCCGAAACAGTTTCAGGCCGTCGTTTCAGTAATGCCATCCTGCGTACGTGTTTGTCTCCACTCTTCACCCGATATGTGAATGGGTCTTTCAGATTATGTCTATGTTTAGGCTAGCTTAGGTTTGATTATAAATTGTACCAATGAGAGATTTTTTTTATAATTTATTACTTTCGACATGACACCTTTGATTATGGTGATATTTTGAGATAATTATTTTATGTGCGACCATTTAAGTCAATGACATGTGGGGCAGAATCAGGCTTATTAATTCCTTTTCAGTATTGGCCGAAATGGCTGGTATGTACCATTTCATCACTCAAACCGGTACATATTAAGAGACGTACCATTCCGTTTTCAATACCGGTCATTCCGGTCAATACCGGACTCATACCGGCCAATACCGGTACATACCGGCCATTCCGGTCAATACCGACCATTTCGGATAAAAATCATAAAATTATATTTTGAATTTTTTGAGATATGTGTTATATATTACTTATAATAAGCTATATATTATGTTGTATTCAAGCTATATACTATATTTGAGGTATTAATATATTTAAATATATCGTATCTAATCATATTATTATATATTTTAAATATATTTATATTATTTAATTAGATCCTAAAACGGTACACCGGTATTGGCCGGTACCGAAACATTATATTCTAAAAGCTAAACCGGAATAGCCACCGGAATGGAATTAATAAGCTTGGCCAGAATAGCAAAAAACGAACTCACTTTTTGGTGGTGACAAATTATCAAACATATCTGATAAGAGATGGATCTAGCGTGTATGGTGTGTTGTCACAAGATAATAATGTTTTATTGGTTAGCTTCAATACTCTTATCTAATTCAGTATTGATGACAATAATTTGATCTACCAGGTGACTGTAATGTCTTGATTGTTAGTTAAAAAACTTAGCTAATAAATTTATAGTGATAATATTGACTTAAAATGCTAGATTCGCCCTTGGCACCGATCGATATACTACCAATTAATTAAGTTGCGTGCGTGCTCGGGAATGCTTCAGTGAAAAATGTGATAATTCAAAGGCCGTTCGATTGATTTGTGGCACGTGAAAATTGTTGTGATCACGGATTTCTAGCTCAGGGCCACAAGTTCTTCTGAACCATAAATCATTCTACTTTGAAAAGATATATGCACACAGTGTAGCTCGTGTGATACCTATAAGATGGTGTGGTCTATTCTTGTCGCTCGTCCAGAATCACGATTATTATGAAAAAGATTGTACGCTACAGATCTCAGGAAAGCAAAGTCCAATAATTTAATCGGAGGAAGCGGACAATCCATATGTCGCCGATGCTGCTGCTGGACAGGTATGGCCTATGGCCGTATGGCGATGATGCGGCATTGACATGGCAGCTAGTACTCGCAATTAAAGCAGTTAGTGTAATAGTGTCTGATGACCTAGGACGAGCACATATGGACGACGATGAAACATGACTCTGCAGAACTGCAGATACCGACGAAAATCACAGTAAAAATAGACGAAAACCAGTAGGTGTAGACGATGTCCCCGCTGATCGGATGCTACATACATGTACGCCGTACGCGCGCATGCTCGCTGTAATGGCCCCGAATTCCGTCGAACTAGCTGTAACATAGTACGCGCGTGGCTGCGTGCGTACATGGGTGCAGGCCGTCCTTGCATGGAACGGGTCCGCGCGTGCGCGTGCGACTTGTGCCTAAGAAACGCATAATTCTCACTTACCACGTGGAAAAGTACATGGCGGCATGTTTGGAATTGGACCAACCATACGGTCCAATTGGTTCCTAAGCGCAGGACGTGAGCGATCGTTGCTTCTGTACTGCTAAGACTTAAACAATATTAAGTACATGTCTAAATTTATTTATCACTACGGAGAAGTAATTATGAGTACGAGTAATATAAGTATGACACGTGGGAGCAGGTAGTGCGGCATCCCATTTGTAACAAACTAAACAGTCGGTAACGAGGTCAAACTACCTTGCTACAAGATACTCTGTGAAGTTATGTTCCATAACTTATCAAATTTGCTACTCTCTGTTCTAAAAATATTTTTTAGAGTTTAAAATTTATCATAAATATAGCAACTTAATCATTACATACAAGTATAATGATCATTTTATATAACTATTATCTCGTATAAAAATTAGAATATAGCTAAATGATTTCACACATGAATCTGATTCATCACATAATTACTTTTAAAAAATCATAAATAGGAATCACTAGAATCAAAATTCAAAACCGTACCCAACGAGTCATAATTACTCTTAATTAAATAAATTTCAGCTGCGAATCGATCACATCTCCTAGTTGTCACAGGTAACCATCGATGATCGATTTTAGGAGAACAGAATCTGTGCCTTACGACAAAAAAAATTTGTGGCAAATTGACGTGATCAACATGATGATGCAAGAGCCCACCAGTCGTTGATGCTACTGTTCCACGTCGCTTGCCAAGCGTGAAGAGCGCCAGGCCGCGCAGCCGGCGGCCGATTCACATCTGTCCCGGCGGCGCGCTCATTAATTAATACCAATCCCCAAACGATTTCTCCGCCCGGCCGCCGGGTGCACCGATCGATCGAAGAAGACGGTCATGAGTCGTATGGCCGAAGAGCAGTCCACAATTTACTAAAAATTTCGCTAGAATACCACTCCTTTTATCGCACAAATATTTTAGGTTTAACAATTTTTAGATAGATTAGTAGAGAAGAGAAATGATGTAGATTTCTCTAATTAATTGTGTTAGCCATAATTTATAGGCAAGATGATTGGGTGATGTAGTTTGGTTAACTGAAACACATTAATTCTACATGTATTAATGAAGGAAATAAACTAGAAATCAAGTTTTTGTGGGATAAATTTTGAGTACTAAAACTAAAGTATTTCTAGACAGAGACTACTCCCTCTAGTTTATAAAGCAAGTCGTTTTAGACTTGTATCAAAAGTTGCCTAAAACAAGTTGTTTTGTATTTTATTGTGCATTTTGGATGTTTATACCCCTGAAGCGATACTATTTCCTCCTTGTATTTCGCGTTGTCTTTACTTTCGCATTGTATTTAATAGGAGCAAATAAGGAAAATACATACTAATTAATCACTTCTTGGTATCTGAAATCATGTTCAAAATGATTTCCTTTGTGAAACTGGAGGGAGTATAAGTTTTATCTTTTCGAAAAGGCAAAAAAAATAAAAATGATGGCATTTTAATATATTTCGGTGAATTTTATGATTTTGCACTCTAAGTTTACGGATTTTCGTGCTAGATTCAGTAGTTTAAATTGCAACCCTGGAAGCTTCTATGCATCGCTTGTTAGCAGAACTAGCTGCATGCTGGGAGTGTGAGGGTTTATCTCTGGCGGCAAATTGGTTACATGGCCCTAACCCAATAATCTTAAATGTGTTGCCATGTTAGTATTTTACTAATGTAGAAGTGAAGCACTACGACAAAATAGGAGTTCGCCGAGTGTCACGGGCACTCGGCGAACTCAAAAAACACTCGGCGAAGGGCTCGTTGAGTGTTGCATTTGGCAAACAACACTCGGCGAACCCGCTGTCGACAAACAGGGGTTCGCCGAGTGTTTTTTATCAGGCACTCCGCCGAGTGTAAAATTTAGCACTCGACGAAAAAATATATTAACGGTGTGCATACGGGCATCACGGTGGGTTTGCTGAGTGTCTAGGTTTAGCACTCGGCAAACAAAGAAATAGAAAAAAAAACAGGACACGTGCATGATGCCATTTCGTCGAACACTTGGCAGGCACGGCGAGGCAGGGCGGGGCGGGGCGCCGAG
>KE372334.1:469995-485758 GCA_000418225.1 Zizania latifolia
GAGGCCGACCGCCATCTAACGAGGATAACGTAGCCGAGAGGCCGACCGCTATCGGGCGAACGGAGGGAGTCGGGAGATTTGAGGGGCCAAAGTGTAAAATTGAGAATTTTTGGAGGGTTTGGAATGCGAAGGGGTATCACCTGTGAGGTGTGGCTGACGGGTATGGAGAAGTTATTGCCTACGTCCCGTTGATATGACGTTGATGTGACTTTTGTGCCGTTGTAACTTCACGGAGCAGTTACTTCTTTGGACGGATGAGATTGTGCGATGCTGTGGGGGATATACCCCGGGTAGCCCACACAAGGGATTATAGCACCAATTTCAATTAGTGTGGAAAATTTGGCACAAAAAGGGAGAGCGAGCGTAATCCTCCTGTCGATCGAGTGAACATATGTACTTGGAAGCTAGCTAGAGGCCAGATTCATGCCAAATTCCCTGGTTTTCCCCGGAAGTTTCAACTGGTGGTAGCTTTCGGTACCCGTACTTTCGGTCTCATAAAGATTTATCTCTTTAAGTTAAAATTAATAAATTAGTATTGAGAGTGAAAAATCAAAATAACACATTCATTAATAAAAAATTAATATTGTAAAGTGATAAATATATGAGATAAATAAAACTTCTTAAATTACGAACCAGAAGTAAGTGAGAAGATAAAAATAAAATCTTCTTAGGATAAAGTTAAAGAATAAACAGTAAAGGACTAAAGCAGTTTTGTCCGAAAAAATTTGGGTGGATACAGTATTCACAGGAAAGCACTGCATACCATGCCTGATGCATGACACGTGTCTACAGTTCAATCCGACGACGCGATAGCTCTCGGCTCGTGTTTCCAACCTCGCTGCTCGTGTGATTTCCCGATCCTCAGCTCGGCCTGTGTTCGCGAGATCCGCCGTGCTACTATGCTTCTCCCCCAAACCCTTGCGTCGCCGCTGCCGTGAGAGCTGGCCGCACAGTCGTGAGGCGAGATCGCCGCGCCGCATCTTAGGGTCTTGAGTGTGCGCTGTGCCATCCAGTTTGGACTATCGGTCTCCTTCTCACACATGCGATCTCACGAGGACGACGGCGGCAATGTGGATCACGTGAAATCACCTGACGCCGATGATCAGGAAATCACACAAATCGAGTCTATCGCGCATAGATGGAAACCTGAGCCAAGGAGCCACGCTAGATGGAAACAAAGCCAAAAGGTTTCCAGTTTGAGAGCTGGCCGTCGTTGTCGTCGGATTGAACTGCAAACACATGTCACGCATCCAGACATGATATGCACTGCACTGTTTTCCAGTGAATACTGTATCACCTAATTTTTTCTATTTCATCTGTCTTTAACCTATCATAGTGCTGCAGAGAATAGATCACGAAACCAGAGGTCTATCCTAATTCTAACATTGGTGGTCTGGTAGTTTAGTTAGTTGTAAGAAGGTTTAACAAATTATTATCAGACTGATTACTGAAGACTGGACGAAACCGATTTTGACCGTTATTGTTATTAGAATTTAGTTTAACTGTGTCATCAGACAGATTTTATAATGGAAAACTAAACCATGGTCGTAAGAGAAAGCAGCCCACGTGTGGACTACGCAGCTGCAGCCGCAACCCATCCGCCCCGCCGAGTATAAGTGGAGCTCCCCTGACAAGGCCTTCCGCCCCCCTCCCCAGCGGTCTCCGGATCAAAGCCACCAATCCCCAAGCCAAACCACGGTGACCATTCTCCATGGCGTCCGCGGAAACGGTGGCGCCGGCGGCACCAGCCGTCGCGCAGACCGTCGTGCTGAGGGTGTCCATCGACTGCATGGGATGCAAGAAGAAGGTCCGGAAGGTGCTCCGGAGCATCGAAGGTAAGTCGTGCGACGGCATTCGATATATCGAGGGCTGCTGCCTTTTCTTTCGCTGAGCTGATTTGTAGTCTTGTTCGTCTTGTGCTGTTTGTCCAGGCGTTCACGACGTGAAGGTGGACGCGGCGATGCACAAGGTGACGGTGACCGGCACCGTGGACGGCGACACGCTCGTCAGGCGGCTGTACAAGTCCGGCAAGCAGGCCGTGCCGTGGCGGCATCCTCATACGGCCCCCGTGGCGCCGGCAAAGAAGGCTGAGGCTGCGCCCGAGCCTGTGGCTCCAGCGCCGGCGGGTGATGCTGCGGCGGACAAGAAGCCGAAGGAGCAGGCAGTGAAGGAGGCCGCGCCAGCTGCCGAGAGCTCGGAGAAGAAGCCGGTCGAGCAGGGCGCTGAATCGGAGAATAAAGTACAGGTTGCCGAGAAGGGAGCAGAGCCGGAGAAGAAAGAGGAGGCGGCGAAGCCAATCGTCGAGGCAAAGAAGGACGCCAGCCAGAGCGAGGCGGCGGAGACGAAAGGCGGCAACGGTTCCGAGCCCATCAAAGAGGCCGCTCCGCCTGCTCCGGCGGCCGCCAAGCAGGCTGGCAACGCCAAGGAAGCCGGCGACGCGGTGCCGGTGTTTGCCGCCGCGACGACGGAAAGGTCCCCGTTCCCTCCACCGGCGGCGCCCAAGTACGCGCCCGAGGAGCCCTACAACCCGTACCCGTACTACGCCGCGCCGCAGCCGGTGCTGAGCTACCACATGACGCAGCCGAGCGCGAGCGTGTCCTACTACGCGCCGCGGCCGGAGCCGGCGTACTCCGTGAAGCAGCAGCAGCCGTCTCCGCCGCCTCCGCAGCAGCCTCAGCCGCAGCCAATGCAGCAGCACTGGTCGCCGTCCTACCTCTACATGCCGTACCCGCACTCGACGCCGGACTCCTACTACCACGACTACTACAGCCCGCCCGGGACGCACTCGTTGCCGCCGCTGCACGACTCGTACCGCATGTTCGACGACGAGAACCCCAACGCGTGTAGCGTCATGTGATCCCGTCACCGGCGCCGCACGACGTCTCGTCGTCAGCCGCCGCATCCGGCCACCGTGATAGGCTTGGGCCCCGGGAGTAGTAGTTGAGGAGGCGGCCGGCCTCCCTGTGGTCGTTGTAGGCAGAGCAGCTTGTTTACTCTCCTCCATGGGGAGGTCAAAGCTCTCCACCGATCGAGCTCGCTTTTTTCTTTTCCACTCCCTCCTTAATTTCTCTTTTTTACTGTCCTAATTATTTAGAGCATGTAATTGTAATGGATACGCCAATCACGTTTTTCTCTGATCATTTTGTATAAGCTAAAAACATATATACATACCAGATTACATAACTATACTAATATTTTTCTATACATCCTTAATGGAGAATTCTTGATCCTCTGTCTTGTGAGAAGGTCTGACTAGACTCGATACTCGACAATTTTTATTTCTATATTACTTTCTCCGTTAGGACTGAATTTGTTATTTTATAGTGCAACAAATTTAAATAGTAGCCACAAATTTAAATGTATATACTACGAATTTAATATATTGATCGGGATTTAGGCCGGTGGAATAGGGTTAGTGGTTATGCAGGGAGGGGAATTAAGTACTAAAAACTATCTTTGGAACATAATAATTAACTTTTATATGTTACTATTATGTAGCTTCTATAAGAAATAACTGGCATGTTTTTAAACATAGGCTAGCTACAAATATACAATTGAAAGATGGGTATAAACATGAACATATGGAGAGGCTGCGAGCTAATTATCGTAATCATAATAGTGCTTATTTTCCTATTTATTGTATTCCTGTGTTGTTTAATTTTGTTTCCGTGTTGCCTCTATTTGTTCCTTATTTAGTGAAATGGCCCGTAAGGCTCTTGTGCATTCTCAAAAAAGTCTTATGTTAATAAATGTGTTTTAAAATACAAGAATCAACCGTAATTTTAATCAGGGGTAGATCAGGATACAAGCTATGTTGTTACGGTACAACAATCTTACCGATTTATAATTTAATATTGACAACAATAGTCTGACCTACGTAATTACCTTAATGCCGCTAAATCATAATCATTAGTTGATAAATATATATTAACACTACTAATATAAAATCCTAGTCCATCCGTGATTTTAAGAAGACATGATGCATTTCACATGAAGTTTTCACTTTTCAACCTTAGGCCCTAAAGCTAATTACAAAAGCCCTGCACATAGATTTACTCTATCTACACATAACCTCATGCATTAGTTTAATCGACATGGCTTAATCATAAAATTTTTCTTCTCCCTGATGATGTTTGCACGATGATGATCTTAATTTAACTTTAATTTGATAGCTCAGCGGGAGAACTTTTAACAGGAGCTTGGGGTCAGTCCAAGCTGGTCGGTTTGTTTGCAGCCATTTGAATATAAAGAGTTGTGCTTGTCCACATGTCAATGATTTATCCCTGCGTCCTCTGCTCTGCTCAGCTTATGTGACGGCACGATTAAACATATGTAATTTGCTCACTAAACTAATCTGAATTAATAATTGTGGGTTGAGGAGGCATTAATGCATTATGGAGTGGTGGACTAATCAGTAGGCCAGCTTAGCCAGTGGGCTATCAGCTGTAATTGATAATTCTTCTGATTTATTATATAATTTGTTTTAGTATTGAATACCTTTTCAAATATAAGTCATTTTATAATTTCTGGCAACTTTCTCATTTTTTTCTTCTATGTTTGTCGTTATAAAATAAATACTACCTAATACAATATAAATGACCCATAATTTCTAAAGCAGAATAAATGAGGAACCACTAAATTATTTGAGTTGATTTTTTAAATCTTGCACAAGTTTGTAACGACTTGTATAACAAATGAGAGAGAGTATTAGACTCTAATTAATTAACTAATGATTTGCCTAGTTGTTAATTAGCCATTGGGGGTTATGACAAGTGATGGAGGCAGGGCAGTGTCATACTGGAGGAATTTGCTTAGGTAGACCAGGGAAGGCATTATTTGATTGTTGGTTCCTTTGCGTCAATGACTCAGGCATGACGGCTTATGCACGTTTGGCACGTACTATCTACTATTTTCTCTTTGACAATACCACTGTGTGTGTTGAGTAGGATCCAAATCAACGCAGGACACTGGGTGGTTGTTTGTTATAAGCGGTAGGTGTTTATGTACTTTTTTCTTCATATTAGGAATGTCATTTGTATTGGAATAGTTCACATTGGCAGCGGGGGAGGGTTAATTTAATTTAAATCGTAGGAAAGTTTCTCACCTCTTGAGCTATGTCTGTCGGAGGCTGGATCTATTTCTCTCAAAGCGGGCTCAGAGCTGGATCCATAATCTCCCATGCCCATCTAATGGGACCGTGTGGTCGGTCTAAGAGTACATTAAGGTGGTGAGGCCCAGTGGACCGTGTGGTTCAGTCAGGCCAAAAGATACCAATGTGTGACGGAGAGATTTTTGAAATAGTCTAACATTGATTGTGGGAGAGAGTTGATTCAACTTAAATAGTAGGAGAGTCTCTCACCTTTTAGTCTAGCTTTTAGTGTACAGACAAGGCTTATTCCCAGTGTGTACCGGAGGCTAGATCAATTTCTTTCGGAGTGTACCGACAATTTGAGGAGAAATTTGATAACATGTAAATACTATCCATTAGAATGCAATTGTTAAAATGACAAACAATACATTAGATATTCTATAAAACGTTCTTTTGACATTTTTTCTTTTCTATAAAATACATTAAGGATCCAGGATTCAGGTTCACTGATTGAGCATTCTGCTGTGTGCTACTACTGTTTAACAACAGGTCACAGCACCACTGCTGTTCCTGACAAGTGAGATTCCCTTTCTACACAACAAACCTTGCACATGGCATGCCAGGATCCGAACAACATGAGGTTCCCCAGATTCGCCTGTTAATTGTGCCTGAATTGTCTTTAGGAATAAGAACATAACGCAGGAAAATATTCTAATAAATGATCTTTGGGACAAAATGTCAGGAACGGCGCTCTGACAGTCTGACTGTGCTAGCATGATGGGGGCCATCTAGTTGTGCCGATGCTATGAATCGGTGGTTCTTACATAGATACAAACATAGTGCCAATCTAATGATCTGTGCACCAGCTAGTTCATCACGGAGCTCAAGGATTCTAAATCTTTGTGGTACCATGCTAAGTGCAAAGCTCTTAGTGTCTGATGTTATGGTTCTGTGCGGAAAGTTGCATGTACTCTCGAATCTCTAGCTTCGTAAACAGTCTAGATTTTTCTTCAAGTTATAAAATTTGGTAGATACATAACCTAGAGATGAACTAATATTCATAATATAAGAAACAACAGTTTCTCCAAATTCTTACTAGTTGTTTTTTAAAATCTTAAACTCTCTAGTAGTGTATTCTTAGAATATGTAGTCAATTATGGATGTCACATTACATATATAATTACTTGTTAGAATATCAGCATTTAAGTTGTCATCAATATAAGGAGAGTTGGGATTTGGTCTGTCTTTTTTCTTTCAATAATAACAGATCCAATAGAACTTATTGGTTTGTGTGTCTAATAGCAAAGACCATAGATATAAAACATTTATACTGTCTAAAAATCACACTTACTGTCTAAAACATTTATTCTGTCTAAGCGCAAACCTCGCCTAACTTTAATTTGGTCATGGCATTATATATCGTGTGCTCTTTTTTATTTACGAAGGACGTTTGAGTCCTTTGGATTTCTATCACACTGGGGTCGCATCACCGCTTCACTAGCAACATCGACAGCATTTCTGGTGTCACCACCTAGTGCACTAGTGCCGAATGCTGATGAATTGAAACCTAATATTGGACGCGGAGGGAGTGGGACAGAAGAAAAAAGGATAAGATATGGTTGGTGCAGTAGCTCTGCACGATGGATGTTGGATACAATTATTTATCCGGTGCCAAATTTTCTGATTTCTTTGTTTCACAAAATTCTCTCTCTATATTTATATTTATCCCATTCTCTTCTCTTTTTGTCACAGTTTCTATCACAGCTTGGAGTGGCCGTGGACCACCGATTGGGCGGAGCCGACAATTGACAATCGATAAAGACTAGCACTTAACTAAAATGTTTTTTACAGGAATAAGTCTATACGACCCCTCACGTATTACTGATTGATTACTTAACCCCTGACCTAATAAATCAGATATTTAATCTCCTAACCTTTTAAATACCGTTTACTTAACACCCTAAAGTGATTTTACAAACTGATTTTGCTCTGCTGCTGCCACATTGAATAACAATACATAGGGAGTTATGTAGACTTGTGTGACTATTATCTGATTTATCATCTCAAGCCTCACAACAGAATTTTGAAGGCATAAACTATTTACACATGACACAAATAAGATGCACTACAATCTTGTCCAACGTGAAGGAGACGTCGGAGTGAACAAGAAAGCACTGACGAAGTGAACAAGAAGTCTAGGGATGTGGCTGCTAGCTTTTTATGCAGGCACGTGTGACCAACATGGCATGCCTACAGAGTAAAACTAGTTTACAAAACCATCTTAGAAAGTTAAGTAAATAGTATTTAAAATGTTAGGGATTAAACACCTGATTTATTAGGTCTGGGGGTTAAGTAATCAATCAGCAATACGTGGAAGATTATGTAGACTTATTCTTTTTTATATATTCACCTTATTTTTTTAGAAGAAATTATAAAAAAATAATATATTTTTGAGAAAAAATTAATATGATCTAAATGTGATTGTATAGTCAAATCTAGGTTAAGTCCTAATTATCCTGGCTTCTGCCTGTCCACCGACATGGAAGCATTGGCTATGGGAGGATTTTCTCTCGCAGAATTGCAAATGCTAACACTTACTTGGTCGCTTTCGTTGCAGGACACAGAATGTGTCAGATTCCTTGTGAAGAACAGAGCTGCCCATGAGGCTCCAGACCAAGCAAACTCAAAAAATAATAATAACAATAACTTTGTGTATGGCTTTAATCTGGAGATGCTGATTAAATCAGCCATGGACAATGCCGGCTCAGGCGACCTGGCCTTAGTTTCAGTCTGATTTTAGAGCTTTTGGTGAGCTAACCACTATCGTATAGCAGCCTAATTAAGCTGATTTTGGAGCTCCTTTTTTCCGTGGCTTAATCAGGTTGCATTGCATGATTTGGCGATGCTTAGCTGGTGACCATCACATGCTGCATCTGCAAAGCGAACTTTTGCTTCATTCCTTGCACCTCTCATATGCTGTATCTTGGTTTAGTTGGAGTGATGGAGAGGAATATGCAGCCCCGGTCTGCTTAACTATCATGGCCCCTTCTATAAAGCTTATAGCTAGCTTATAGTTATATAAAAGTTATAAATTATTTAGAAGGCAAAATATATTATTGAAATAAGCCATAAGCTCATGTTGAGTCCTGTTGGTAGAATTTTTTTTCTTATTTTAAGACTTTTCGAGTTTATTTGGATCTTCACTTTACCTAATACCAAAAAATTATTCCAAACAACGGCATTATCAATTAAACACCAAACAGAATAAGTCCAAGCATAATACGATATTTTCAACATATTACATAGACAAAAAACTCATATTTTAGAAGCAATTTAGAATTGAGTATTGAGTTTCACAGAGTTTTTTTAAAACAACAACTTATTTAGACTATTAAACTTAAAATATCTTATAAATAAGCCAAACCGTCTAAAGGGAGACTCAATCGTCAAGCTGGTATTAGCAATTTGGCATGGTCTAACTACATGCTTCTATATAACTGCTTTTAGATGGCTCACGCCTTTTTCACAAACTTGTGACCGTCCAATCGAAAAAAGAATTGGTTTTTTAGTTAAAAATATTTTTCTATTAAAAAGTGAATTAGGTGGTACCAATCTTGAAAACATAATCTGCAGCGAAGCTTAAAACCTAAATACATCGTTTCGTCGACCACATTTTTATCTGAGAAAACACTAGCTGTGTGAATCTAGCTACGAAACATTGAGTCATATAGTATGCACCTAGATGAAAACGTAGCAGCCAGAGTAACAGTCTTACAAAATTTCTCATTTCATTGTTTTATAGATAGAGATGTTTTCCCATGTTGAACTGAAAAATACTCAGAATATGATTACAACAAAATGAGTACATGGGATGAAAAGCTACAGCTGACCAAACTTGAAAAAAAAAACCTTAATTTTGGAACATGTGATTCTGATACTAGCTGCCAATGAGAAGAAACAAGGAACAACATTAGTGCGTAGGGACATTATTGACCAGAATGATTTGCCAAATACTTAACCACTGGGTCCCTCGGACCCACCCTAATGTATATAATCGTTTTGATTTTTTATATAAGTCGTTTTAGTATTCTTTAGTCGTTTTATAACTTTTGTGTATTTTTTTCATATTTTCTTCCCTATTTTTGGTTGTCGGATAAATGCTACCTCTCTCGTAAATAATCAATTTATTTTTTCGAAGCAGAATAAATATTTATTTTTTCAAAGCAGAATAAATGAAGGGTAATAAAGTCATTTTCTGTAGGAGCTTTAGTGCTAACTAAAGCGATTGTGCAATTCTACAAGGTTGAAATATCGCAATCCGCTCTGACCTAAAGAAAGAAATGTGACAATCCAGGTCGCACAAAACTCAATTTCCTCTCTGTCTTTTGCATGTGGAGAATGATTTTGGCAATCACTCAAGTTAGTGTACTCCTCGTAGTTTTGCTTTCTGAATAGTTCGTGATGTTGAGAACACCTACCAATCGGTAATGCGCTTAACTTTGGGAAAACTAGGCGATAACGATGCTGATTGGGGAAGTACGTGTCGTTCAGTAAATGAACTTGTGCTGAAGAGGAAGCCATGAACTTATTTTGAAATTTTGCAAAAAATGGATGGTCTGAATTTTCTCCGGTCATTTGATGATTTTCAGTTCTAATAGACATTTACTGCAGACTGGGTATAACTTGATTTTAAAACACAAGAATACATCGTGAACAGTACGAGTGCTGAAATGGTCAGAGTTCAGAATTCCAATTCCATTAACTACCATCTTTTACTGGGGACATCTGAAACTGTGTCACTTCCTGGAAGAGTTGGAATTCGGACAGTAATAGTAGTACTGACATTTCTATGGCAAGTGGTGTTCTGATTGATAGTTTGTGTACATATCTGCACATCTGGTTTTGAATGAACTACTACTACTGGGTGATGTCCTTTGCTGGAAAGAAATTCTTGCCCCAGCTGCTGAAAATTTTTCCGAAGAAAGCTAGTGAAGTGCAGAAACCTCCGCGCCATTGGTTTCAGAGACAAGTACCTAACCAACCGAACTGTAGATCCAGCAGCAGGTAAACGATCATTGCTGAATCAAAAAGAAAGAAAGAATTGGTAGGAGAAGAGACGGATCAAGAGATCCTTTCAGAGCTGAATCGGATCAGACGGATGGGCATGCACGATTCCAGAACAAGAATTGGTAGGTGGTGACTTTATACGAGAAAGATCCACGAGTCTGACATGGAGCTGCGTAGGCAGCGATGGCAATCAGCACAGCGGAAGGACGAACTGACTGACTGACAGACAGACAGACACGCACGCCAGCCCATCCTGCTTTTCTCGACCTCCTCTTTCTTCCAAACCTTAACAATCCACAAAAAAGGGCCTTTCGGAAAGATATCTTGCCGGGGTTTTGCCATTCTTCAGAAGTTGAGAAATTTAGATCAGCACTCGTTTTTTTGATCTCGCCTGTCCCCTGCAGAAGCCTTAGATCAGAAGCAAGATCAATCAGGGACGAAAAAGAAAATAAACCCATAATCCGTGTAATCTAACGATCATTTTGATTCATTTCATCTTGTGCAACGCAACATCTTGGTCCTACTGCAAGCACAAATTTATTAATCAGTTTGATCATGAGAAGAAGGGTGTGAGAGAGACCGGGCGACACGTAGTTGCGTGCACGGCTCGCTGCACCCATCCGTCCTCCTGCTGCTGATGTTGGCGTCGGCGTCAGGAGAGAGAAGCTTCCGGGACGCCATAAAACCGGCGTCGTTTGCAGCAGTAAACCATACGTCGCTGCTGCCGCCACCGGCGGCGGGCGGGCGGGCGGGCGGCGGCGTCATTGGCGTCAAAGTCTATGGCCTAGCGATGAGCGCGGCAACAGTGCATTATCTTAATGCCGTGCTCTGCGTCAAGAAACGGGCAGATAACGTAGTTAACAACAGGAGCTTGCCAACGGTGATTAGGTTTCTTGGGACAGAATTAGCAGGTCGGCATTAGGTTAAACTCCATGTGGTTCCAGCCATATTAAGGTCAGAGTCAGACAGCAACATTTTGTACTGCACAACTCGATGATTGAAAAATTGATCTAATCGGAGTCTGCGGCTGGAAGCAGCTGCAACTAGCTAGACAGCAGCCTAGTGGATTAAGACTTGGAAGGGGGATTAGTAGTGGGGTTAGGACTTGATCAATGGAAAATTAAGCGGAGAAATAAAGTGATGCTTGCATTGCATTAGTCTGTCGAGCACTGAGCAGCACAGAGCTTGCTTGCAGTTGCAGGTGCGTGTTTCGTCAGAGACAGCAGGTCATGGGCAGTGCAGAAGCATGTGGACTGGAGTACAGGGGCTTGGCTGGCACTGATCTTGTACAAACTACAAAGGGCGTGCATGCTTTGGACCTCTTGGTAGTAGTAACTTAACTTTGTAGTACATGATTTTCTGCTCATGTCTGTACTGAGATCTGAGATGGACTTTTGCTTCTGAAGAGAACTATGTGTTCACATGTGGAGCAGTACTGCAGTAGCAAGGATTCAGTGTGGCCATTGACTGTTCTTGATTCAGGGCTTCAGGCATGTATCCAAAGCCACTTGCTTCAGACTTGGCTGAGATCCAGTTGACTTGGTCGATCGATTTCGATTGCCACAAGAGGGGCACTACCGCTAACAACACAAAGTTGTCAATTCAGAGCACGTACTGCCTACAGAGATGACTAGTAGTAACGAAAAATATGATCTTGACCTAGTACGTCAGTACGAAGAGGATGCATTCGTGCCTCGTCAGAAGCCTGAAAAAATCGTCAAGGTTTGGGCCGTCGTTCTCTCCGCATTTCCTCCCTCCTCTCCAATAATTCAGAGTTATAGCTAAGCTTCCCAGGACCATGGCAGAGCGTTGTTCCACGCAGCAGCAGCAGCGCCTGCTTTCTTCAGACGGATGGGCGTTGTGTGAAATGTCCCTGGTGCGAATAAATGCATCCGTTCTAGGGTTCATGTTTCTGTCTCGTCCTGCCTGTTTGTATCGTACATTGATTGGTCTCGCTATCGGTTCCTTTTGCGTTGGTTAATACAGTACTCCCTCTACGGTTAGAAATGCATGACATTGTGACGTCCGAATGTCTTCAGAATACGATTTCTATTATCATGTACACTTTTTTGTACTAAAATATAAGACTTGCAATTTTTTTAGTATGAATCTTCAATATAAAATTTTGATTATTATTTTTAATGTATTATTAACAACTATAAAGTTAGCTTTGGATATTTTTTTAGTATGAATCTAACCGTATCATGCGCATGACATCAAATTTATAAGATTTTAGCTTAATTATTAGTTAAAAGTTTCAGAGTTTAATATTTTCAAATAGACAGAGGGAGTATCTATAAAACCTGATATTTACATGTTGCCATAATATTTTTTTCTGTGACAAATCTACATGATTTTACTACTGCCCAACAATAGCTTGGGATTGTTTTGCCCTTGCACCTCTGTTTGGTTGGATGCGCGGCATGCGCCTAGCCTAATGGCTGGGAGGTCAGGTTTAAAACGAAGTAGCCAGTTGGAAGAATAGCCCGTGCAGGCCCGGCCCGGCCCGGCCTACTTACATCGCCCAAATGGACTAATCTATTATGGGCTGAGAAAATTAGCCCGAATATATCCTTGGGCCATGCTGTATCGCTTCTCGCTGTCGTGAACTGAAGTTCAGCTCAGCTCCAACCTTTTATTCAACTTCTGTCGCTTGTTGTGCTGGAAACATCTGAAGGGGAAAAAAAGAAAGGAAATGATTTCTTAGAGGAATTAAAGAAAGGAAATAGATACTTGGTCTGTCATTGAAAGATCAATCTCTGGCTGGATGCCTGGATCTTCTGAAGTTCTTGAATGGCTCCAAATTCCTGAATCCTGAACTAGCTGCAAGCCTGCAATCCACATGTGTTCCAGTTTTTCTACCTTCCCCAACGAAACCGTGCATGTGCATTGATAAGCATCCTGGGAATTTCTGGCTTCCAGAAAAGCATTTTCCGGTGGTTTCATTTCAGATTACGTTCTAGCTAGGTATGTGTAACGTGCAAGTACTTTGCAAGAAGCAGCTTATTGGACAAGAGGTACAGAAGTCAAAACGGTGGTTGTCTGATGACTTGAAGCTATTCATGGCGTACAGTTTCAGTCAGCAACTCAACCTTCGAAAAAGGGCTTCGCTGCAAAGGGAGGATACACGCAGGCACTCCACGCTTTGAAGCTAAACCATACGATGAATCTGACAAATGCGGAATTGCGTGTGATCTCGATTAGAAGGGTAGCTGATGCATGTGGCATGAAGTGCAGACATGGCTGCCAAATGCCTGAAGAAATCCCAGCAGAGCAAAGTGCAGTCCCATCGGAACACTTGCAAATGAGTAAAGATTGCATTCTTCTCTGCATCTGGACAACAACCAAAGTTGAAAGATAACAGAAACCGCATTTAGCCATTATCATCAGAAGTAGTATGTGTTATAAAACAATCAAAGGAACACACGAGAGACGCAGGGTTTTACGTGAAAACCCCTTATGGAAAAAAAAACCACATGCACCAGAACGACAAATTCACTATTACGAGAGGTGTACAAATGCAAAAGATTAAAATTGGCAACACTTGCTCATACTGTATAAAAATGTATAAATTGAAAGAAAACGACACGTTAGACTAACGTAGACTCTGCTCTAGTACGTGAGCAGTAAGGCATCCATTATCTAAGTCTAACTAGAATTTGGATCAGATTCTAACAATATGTAAAATTTGACTACCTTATCTTAGGCTTCTTAGCAAACGACAAATCTAATGGCAAAGGCACTACCTCCACCTATGTATCAGCACGCTTTGCAGCCTGCACAAGTAGGATCCAAAAATAAGCTGAAGGAAGTTTTGACGGTGCATGCAATTCTTGTCTACCAAATTTCAAGCGCAACATCTGTGCAGAAAATGATTTATCTGTAAACTACCCTTGACTTAGAATGGCTTACGTTTCAGCTCCGACAAGTAACCCATCTTCAGGCTTCAGCTACCACCAAGAACCAGCTTGCAATGTCACGGTCATATCTTGCATATTCAGATTAAACATGGCAAGAAATCAGATCCGAGAACGTTAGTTAGCTGCTCGCATCATCTCTGAAAAGAACAGAAGAGTAGCTATACTACCAGGCGTTTGCCGGCATGCTATGCTGTGATCACTATAAATTCAGCACGCTGATGAACACCATGAGATGCAGAAACTACCAGCAGTAACCAAGAGATGGCATCGTCGCTCACCTGCACTCCTCTCCTGCTCTTGCTGCTCCTGGTCAGCTCGTGCAACGCAGCAGCTGGGACGACAGGTCAGGGAGACCCGGCCTGCCCCTCGTCGCGGCCGTCGGCGGTGGCGGCGGGATGGTCCAAAGACGGAGACGGAGCCCATCAGTGCCGGCCGCCGCCGCCGCCGCCGCACACGACGGTCGCCGTGTTCCCGCACGACGTCGACCCGGTGCAGTTCGCGCTGAACCTGGAGTTCACCGAGGCCGAGTTCTTCCTACACGCCGCGTTCGGCAGGGGGCTCGACCACTTCGCGCCCAACCTGACGCTGGGGGGCCCACCGCCAGTGGGCGCCATGAAGGCCAACCTCGACGAGATGACGTGGCGCGTCATCGCCGAGTTCGGCTACCAGGAAATCGGCCACTTGAGGTTGCTGAACACCACATTTCAACGCATAAAACCAGTTTTATCAAGATATGACTACAAAAGCCAACACGTAGGATGAAGATAGCCGTTCTGTTTACTTTGATGGTTTCAAAATTACCATATTAATCAGAGAAAAAGAAAAATATATACGTCATTAAATCTTGATGCCCCATGATTATAACGCTGTAAATTCATTTGATATATACAGCTGTACACCAAATTGTTTAAGAAATACACACACCTGTTTCTAGAAGAAAAATATAGAAGTTGTAGAACAAATATAAACCCTAATACGAAAGAGATTAACATCCAACTCTGTATTATTGCGTGAGAAAAGTACAATTACGCGAGAAAAGTAGCTAGCTACATTGAAAACACCCTTGAAGTCGTATGACTTTTTAGTTAAATAAGATATATATAAAAATTATAATATCAAATAAGACATATTTCATATAATTTTCTATAAAATTAGAATTAGACAATTAGTCAAAACTATAAAAGTTTTCCTTATAAAAAAATAAAACATAAAACAACCTATAGAATCGATGGAGCACCGCACTCATGCACAGGTATACTTCCGAGCAAGCAGAACTAATAAATTCGTGAACATCGTAAACTTCATAATTTCTACTTAAGCTGGTAATGGCTTTTTAACTGTGGATTATAAAGTGGTAATGACTTTTTCAACACTAATGATATTTGTAATTTGGCAGGGCAATCCAGAGCACAGTGGGTGGGATCCCTAGGCCGCTGATAGACCTGAGTGCCCACAACTTCGCCAGGGTGATGGACGAGGCAGTCGGCTACCACCTGGACCCGCCCTTCGACCCCTACACCAACAGCCTCAACTTCCTACTGGCCGTCTACGTCATCCCCTACCTCGGGATCAACGGCTACACCGGCACCAGCCCGCTGATCGACGGCTACGCGACCAAGCGGCTCGTCGCCGGGCTGCTCGCCGTGGAGGCCGGCCAGGACGCCGTCGTGCGGGGGCTCCTCTTCGA
>KE372334.1:513278-529330 GCA_000418225.1 Zizania latifolia
TGATTTCTCATCAAAATTTTGAGCTTGTCCAGGGGTGAGGAAGACGTACTGGATCGCGTGCAGCGCGGAGCCCGAGGTGCAGACGTTGGCGCTCGACCGCAGCAACTTCTCCAGCCGCCTCGCAATCCGGCCGCGGGACCTCGCGCGCCTGCTCTCCAACTTCCAGTCCTCGCTGCAGGAGCTAACGATTATTGCCACTGATCCTACTGCTGGTCATTCTAATGTCGGTGGCGGGGTGGATGAGGTTGAGGGGAAGGCGGTCGAGCTCAGAAGCTACATTGACCCCGCTAAAGGTGGCTTATTTTGGTGATGGTGTATCGTGATCTTTGGTATTGTGAGGTCATTGGGTTGTGGATTGTGATCTTTATTTACGGGCTTGCAGATGACTGCGACACGAGACTGCATACACAACTGTGGATTGATCCGGCGGAAGAGTTTGTGGAGTATGTACATTCCGGTGATCCCGTGGATGTCACATTTGGGTTGAAAGAACTCAAGGTGACAGACCAGTGTTTTGTTCCTCCAGACTTATATTCAATACATATAGGACACATATTAAAAAATAATTAAAGAATGGCTCCTTAAAATGGGACATAATAATGGTATGTAGCATTCAGTTAATTGAATCTAAGAATCTTTTGAAGAGCATGACTGAAGAAATAATGAAAAATAAATGTATCCATGTGTCCTCATGCACAATACAGTCCACACAGGTATATAGAGCTTACAAATTGCAAGTCAACTCTTGCTTTCAACTGAATACCTATAGGTTGCTTTGACATATGTTTGTTAATTTTTCCACCTCTGGTTGAACTAAGGATGTGGCTTTACGGCAAATGGTATTCTGAGCAGTTGGTGTACTCTTTTGTGGGTTAAAGATGTGTTTGACACTTTTACTGCTGATTAAGGCAACAACTTAGTTCCCTGGTCTGATATTTTCATGGCATGAGTCTTGACATACTTCTTATTTTCTTTTCTCTTCCAAACTAGGCTTTCTTAACATTTTGTGAAGGATGTGAGGTTGATATCCTCCTATTCTTTCAGAAAGCTGGCCAGTAAGTTGTCATACTTGTTTGTTGCTTTTATTATCCATTTTGATTGGGCCCTATGACTTATGAGGCTTCGATTGAATTGCAGGCCTGTCCTTTTGGTTCCGAAATTTGGGCTGGACAATGGATCAAGTTCTGACTTTGATGCAACACTAGTTCTTGCCACTATGCTTGTATCACAACTTACTGACAACAGTGTTTCCCAGCAGCCAGCTACTTCCGCACAGCAAGCAGAAGAACCAAGGGTTGCTGCAACACCATCACTGGTCCCTGAAAATGTCCCAAACCATACTAAAATATGGTCAGAGCTATCAGGTGTGTATTTCTGATAAATGGATCCTGTCAACTGTTGGTATGGTCACACACCAGGCAGGGCTTTCTGTGTCATGCTATGCACCATGGTGATCTGGTAAGCACAACACAGTGCCAAAGGCCCTGTACAGTTCATATTGGCTGCTCCATGAGGGCCATAATCAGATGGTACTGCATGGACTGCCATATGACTGGGTGTGATCAAACTAACTGGTGATTGGAAAACTATTTTCCCCAACAATAGAATTATCCTGTTGATGTACTATCATGCTAGTTAAAGATAAGCAACCTTTGTTAAACAGGTAGTGCTCCCAAAAGTTTTGAAGTTAGCAGAGAAAAACACACCCAGAAGGAGAGAAACGCCAGTGCTAATGTGCTGAATGATACATCAATGCTGCATAGTGTAAATGCTCGCTGCAAGCCACCAGCCGCAGATAATGCAAATGATATGTATCCTATAAATCACTTCAATTAATTCTTGCTAGTTTATCCTCAGTGTTATTAATATTATTTGCTACTGTATCATATTCTGCACTTGCAGCTTTCGGCTTTCGATCCTGTATGTTTCTTTTGGTTGTGACCTTCCAAGGTACTCATTAGATATACTAGCATGAGTCCTTATCTGTTCTCTAAGCCCAAGTAAACGTATACATAGAATTTTCTTTAATTGTGTTTATGGGATTAGTATTTGTTAGCATCTTTATTCTCTCAGTCCAAAGAAGGTAAGTCTTTATACGAGAAATTTTCTTTAATTGGGAATTTGGGATTATGATATCGGCATCCCTCAACATGAATACTCCTTAGTCCTTACCCATATTGTAGAATTGGGCAGAACAGACCTGTGTTTGCATGCCTATATTCCTTAGGTAAATGAGTATATACTGCATTCCAGGCTTCCAGCTAGTTAAAACCATAGGAACCTTTCGGTGATAATGTTCAGGTTAAGTGCTAGGACTGAACTTCCAGTTGTACTGTACTTGACCTGGCCATTCTGTTTGAATATAGATATATGAGTTTGAGCTAGATGAGTTGCAGTTTTCTGAGACAAGATGTTGCGTCCGAAAAAAGAACTATCTCACATACAATTCTATTGGGAATAATTACTAAGAAAAGCAATAGATACATCTGAACTTGTATGGCAATTAGGTCATCGTACCAACCATTTGTTACTGCACAGAAATGATAAATCATGTCAATATTGCTTGAAGTTCATGCATATTTTTCATTTTGTTATTAATAATGAAAGGGATCTATTGATTCTTAATCATGAGTTATTTCTGCTTTCCTACACCCAAAATGTGTTTCCTTAACTAATCTGTACTACAGAGTGCAGCCTATGCAATTGGATCACTTGGAAGAGCCTCTTGGTTAATTATCACAACATAAAACACATTATATTTTAGAATAATCAGTTACTGATGCATTTGTATTGCCATTCCTTTTTTTTTTGCAGATGTTGTCAGTGATAACCCTCGCTCGCAGCATCACCCAAGCAATTGGGTAGGTGCTGATGAAGATGATGATGATGACGAAGATGAGGAGCTTTTCGTCCAAACAACACCACACTACATGGACTAGGGAATAGGGATTGATTCTGGTTCTGATATTTTGGGTACATGGACTAGATGAGTACTTTCTCTTTGCTCTTAGTTCTTTCAGGCCTGAAGTTAACAACATATGCTAATCTTTAACCAGTAACTTGTTTGTATCCAATGTGGCTATTGCATTATGTTGATGCAGATTTTTTTCGAGAACATAATGTTGAGTATTGAATGTGAATTTTGTTCTATCTTGCAGAAGTGGCCTGTTTATCCTTATTATGTTTGTAAGGGAAAACAAGTGTGTTTGCGTCTATATGACTATATGAGTAGCTTAGTTCCATGTTTTTTTAATAACTTTTCTACATTCCCGATGTTTTGGGGGTGCAACAAGTCATCAGCTTGTTCATGTGCATATCTTCATAAAACCTTTGTTACGCATGTGCATGGTCCATCGTTGCATGTTTGCATTGCTGCAAAGTTGAGGAGGAATCATGAATTTTGTAGTGACCCAGTTCCCGTATTACAATATATCTGAATCTGTGTGAACTACTCTTACAATAACAATACCCATTCTAGCTCCTCCTATCTCCTGTCACTTCTGAAGATCTGTTATGCATGGCCTTTTGGTTTGTTTACTACTGTGCATGTGGCAACGTGATTAAACAACATGATGCTTCTACTTTACCTGACCATGGAAGATGCCAAGATGGTAAAAAAATGGAGATCTGGCATGGAAACTGCTTCCTTTAACTAATGGAAGTTTTACTTCTTCCGAGCATCATGTATCCGTCCATGCCGTTGCAGCTCACTGCTCACTCTGTTTTCAATGCTCTGAATGATTTAATCTGTCCGTTTTTCCTTAGATTGGTTTAGCCAAGACTCAGAAAGAATATTGGTAGAAAAAGGATTGTAACATTGGCATGTTACAGCTTACATCAGTTACTAGTCTTGTTTGGGACTTCGGAGTAATGAAGAATTTTGTGCTGTGTGTTCTTCTGCGTGGCAAGGATAAAAACAGCTGATTAGTTGTGAGTTGTCAAATAGAAAAACAAACGAATGAGTATCATTTATGTACGTTATGGTCTCGACAAATTTTATTTTACACTTAAAAACTTGCTGTTTTTACAAATCTGAATTGCTGAGTTAAATTGTTTAGTTTAGTTTTTAGATTTTTAGATGATAAGCTAATTGAAAAATTCCATCCAAAGACACCCTTATTATGATCTTACTTTTGCTAACCATATATTTAATGATAATTGTTGTAGCGAGTGTATTATCCACTCTTATTAGCACGTTAGACTCAAAGAAAACCCAAAACACAATGCTAGGAAGGAAATTAAAATCTACTAATTAGTCATTGGGCATCATTGGACAAACAACAAAGGTCAATGTATGTGGTATGATCACGTAATTTGCACATAACTTGAAAACCACACTCCAAAACATTTCTCTGCTCTCTACGCCACCGCCCGTACATAAGGCCTCGGGTGAGTGGCCACCGGCCACGCCACCTGGCTGCCGGCGACCACCGCACGCAGCACAAGGCGCAGAGGCCAGCCTCCGTTGCCACGGCCACGACCCGACGTCCGCCATGGCAGGGCGCGTGCTGCTCCACCTCCTCCTCGTAGCGGCGTCCGCGGCGCTCGTCGTCCACGGGCGCACTACGACTGCGGCGCCGTGGATGCGTGCGGTGGCCCGGGACGCGTGCCTGCACGGCACGGTGGAGGAATGCCTGGCGGGCGGGTATTACTACGACGTGGCAGAGGCGAGAGGTGGCGGGCAGAGGCGGCGCCTCTTCCTAGACGGCGGCGGCGTCTACGGCGCCGCGCCGCCGACGCCGACGATGCAGCAGTACATCAGCTACGCGGCGCTGCTGAGGAACTCGGTGCCGTGCTCCCTGCCGGGCGCCTCCTACTACAACTGCCGGCCGGGCGCCGAAGCCAACCCCTACACCCGCGGCTGCTCCGCCATCACCCAGTGCCGCGACTAGCTGCCCGGCCACCCCCGCCCCGCCGCCGGAGCAGCGTACTACTCCGCTTTGTTTTTCTCCATCTTGTTATCGCTGCTGCTGTAGTAAGTGCTGCTTAATCTGGTCACCTGCTCTGATGACCATGAGTAGGAGAGAGTTTATACTCAAATTAATTCCCGGCGATTTTCAATTACCCTTCTGCTCCTCTCTACTTGCATGGAATGCCATTGTCATTTGCCATGTAGACAAATATTCGATCTGTTTGCCTTCTTTTCATTCAAGAGAAGCCAAAAATTGAGCCGACGAGATCATCGGAAGGACCCGCATGTCAGCGTACGTATACCTATATGCCCACGCACGTGGCTCGGAATCCCGTCCCGAACCTGCCCCTGCAAGACGTCCGATGAATGGTGTGCGGTGTCGATTGAGTGGGCAAATGGAGGGACGGTACATTTGATGGGAGGTCCTCGCCTTATTTTGTATTAACGGTTCGTCCCCAGTTGGGAACGCACGTGGTCGATAATCCCGTTCCGGATGGACCGGGCCTGGCCCCTTTGAGACGTCCGATCAAAGATGTGCGGCGCAGATTAGATAGGTAGATTAGATTTTTAAGTTAGGCCCTTTCCTTATTAATCCCTCTCCGTAAAAAAACGAATTCACTTATAGTCCTTTAAGTTCGTAAAAAAAAACTTTATTTCTACTTCTTCCATCCCAAAATACTTTAGTTTTATCCTATCAACTTTGTAAAAAACTTCATTTCTACCTTTTTACCTATTTTTGGTTCACAAATTAAGATAGTTTATTACTTTAATATCTATTAACTACTCCCTAAATATTGTTTCAAAATATTAAATTCTTATTAATATGGGACAATTTTATTTTTTATCCTTACCGTTAATTTATCAAATTTATCTTAAAAGAACTGACGGTAAACTAAGAAGTTTTATTGCTCTAACATCCTTACATATCTCTGCATATCACTTCATGGTACTAATTTCTTGTTAATAAAGATTACTTTGGTTTTTTATTATTACAATAATTTATAAACTAAATCACCAAAGGTGTTGTAAAAAATAGGTGGGACGGAAGGAGCAGGTATTATCCGTTATCTTAGTTTAGCCTCGCAAATTAATGCCATTTCTATGGGCTTTGTTTGGATGGGCCGAGAATCCAGACGAAGCCCAATTAAAGGAAGGCCCATTTTACAAGTTAGGCCCATTCGAGGCATATCTCTCCGACGGCACCACTCATCTAACCAAGTCCCGACCAAATTATCCATCCACACACACAGGGAGAGAGACCCTTCCCACTCCCCCGAGCTCGCACGCCGTCGCCATGGCGTCCGCCTCCCTCTCCCTCCGCCTCCCAAAGCCCTCCCCTGCCCCCGCCGCGGCCTCCTCTTTCCTCTCCCTGCCTCCCCTGCTCCGCCCCGCGCGGGGCGGCGCGGGGTCCTCCGGGCTGGTGGCGCGGGCGGCCCCGTCCCCGCTGTTCAACCCGAGGGCCGACCCGTTCCTGTCCACCCTCGCTGCCGCTTCGGCGGAGGAGCTCGATGCGGCCGCGGGTGGGGGGCGCCGCGGTGAGGACCACCTGCCGTTCCTCGAGATCTTCCAGAACGCCAAGCTCATGGCCTCGCCCGCGCAGGTGATTGGGGGTTTCCGTGCTTTCTCAGCGGATAGTTAGCCGAACCATGAGACGCTGCCATTTTCTAGGTGTTTCTGACATGTTTTAGTTTATCATTTTGCTAATTCTCAGCTTGTCTGCCATCAACGTAGTGCTTAGAGGCCATCATCACCTTGCATCGTTATTCGTTAGTACTTACAATTAATTCTAAGGGATAATAATGGTATGTCAAATACTCTGCAAAGCAATGCATGAAGCCTACCCACCCAGGGATTGGGATGTTACGAGCTTATCTACAATTCTACATGGCGATATCTATTGTGTTGATTTCATCATTTCAATCAGTGAACCGATTGTTCCGTGTGTACTTTTATTTACCACTGATTTGATGTGCACTGTATCCAGCTCGATGTTCTGTGTGCAAGAGCACCTTTATCTCTGTTATTTAGGAGCATATTATGTACATCACATAATAATTCATTACCTATAATCTGCAATTGACAGGTGGAACGATCTAGCAGTTCTTACAGTCAGCACAGGCCTAGGAGGCCTCCCCCAGATCTGCCATCATTGCTTCTTCATGGCCGAATTGTTTATATTGGCATGCCGGTATGAATTTAAACCAATGTTCTCATTGTGGAATCATTATTCATGTCATTTTACTATTTCACATATGTGAATGTCAAACATGAGTACATGACAACAAGAAAATTGGTGCTGGACTAACCTGGATAGACAATTTGATGAGATGTCAGATCCTGAGCTATCAAAAGGTGAAAGTGAAACTACTAGGAATTGGCCAGTAACAGTTTGCATTTCCCGGTTGTTAAATATTGCCTTATAATTAGCAAGAAAAAATTGCTAATTATTATTGACTGAAATAGTTCTGGTTGGATAATTTATATTCTTGGTATACATCTGTCATAACAATTCTGTCTTAGATATTCTGTAAAGCATATATAAGATCGGTTATTCATGCAGTGGTTATAACCTAATGAGATTTTCTTTACTTGCTTTGGTAGTTGGTGCCAGCAGTTACAGAGCTTGTTGTTGCCCAGTTAATGTACCTTGAATGGATGAATAGTAAAGAACCTGTTTACATATACATCAACTCAACAGGAACAGCTCGTGATGATGGTGAACCAGTAAGCATGCTTATCTTGTTCAATTGATGGCTTGTGGTCAATTGTTCTCTAGCATTTTGATTTAAGTGTCCATCGAGTATGTCTTATTCATGCCCTGCTTAATTTGATAAATAGCTAAATTGTTCTTAGACTGAATTTGATTTGAGGCTAAGCTAATTGGAAACTAACCTAGTTAACCTGAAATACCATTTTGGCTAGATTAGGTGGGTCTGGGTCAGCAGTACAATAGAGAGAAATAAGGAGGACTACTGTTGTCAGTTAATTTATTCCAATTTCTTTATGGGTTAGCTTAATCTTGGGTTAGGGTGGCTTTGAACAGTTTGGCCAGGTTAACTATCTACTTAACTCTGTTGAACCACCAATGTTTTGAGAGGTTAAGCCCCTAACCCACCCCTTAACCCTCATTTTATTTTGAAATTTTTGTCAGGTTGGGATGGAGAGTGAAGGTTTTGCTATCTACGATTCAATGATGCGGATGAAAACTGAGGTGCATATGCTATTATGTCCTTCAATATTCCAATATCAAGTTATTATTATTTTGTACTGATGACTGTGCATTAAATATTTTAGAAAATACCATTTTCTAATTTCTACTAAAGATTAAGATTTTTTTAAACATATAGGATATGTTTGTGGAACTGAACATTAGTTTGTTCATGTGTTTCACTGTGTGAATTTTATTGGGATTAGTGCAATTTTCTGTATATGTGGTTCTCAATTTGTCATAATGAAGTTGACTTTTAATATGCAGATCCATACACTCTGTATAGGAGCTGCAGCAGGTCATGCTTGTCTTGTCCTTGCAGCAGGGACAAAAGGAAAACGCTATATGTTCCCTCATGCCAAAGGTATCAATATTCCTGGAGTACTTTCTTTCATTGATCGATTCCTTTCTATGACATAAAACAATAAAACATACTTTCATGCCAGCTATGATTCAGCAACCTCGTATCCCTTCATATGGAATGATGCAAGCATCTGATGTTGTTATTCGTGCAAAAGAGGTATCAGCTATGATTTTAGTTCTTAACTAAGATGCACAGGGGATTTTAGTTCTCCTTTGTTCACCTTCTCAGTTCTATGTTGCATAATGAGTCATAATTACCTTTCTTATTTGCTTCCTATAGGTCGTGCACAACAGGAATACTTTTGTGAAACTTTTAGCAAGGCACACAGGAAATGTATGTACAGCCTGTAGTATATTTCTTGAACTACTTGGTATGTTGTCGTAATTTAGAACATAACTTATCTTTTTTTCAGCCACCGGAGAGAATAGACAAGGTAATGAGAGGTCCATTTTATATGGATTCTTTGAAGGCAAAGGAGTTTGGTGTCATTGACAAGGTATTCTTGTTTCTTCATCCATGGTATTCTAACCTTGATTGTTTTGCTGTTTTTGGCATATCTGAGTTCAAGAAGCCAGTCAGCCATGTAACTATGTTTGACTACACTGTATAGTCATGAACCTTTTGATTGTTATTCACTGTGTGTGGTTCCAGATCCTTTGGCGTGGTCAGGAGAAGTACATGTCAGACGCGCTCTCCCCAGAGGAATGGGACAAAGTTGCTGGAGTCAGGGGCCCTGATGGAATATAATCGTGTACATTGAAATGTTAGATTAGGTAAGATCTTCCGTTGTCCTGTAGACGGATGTTTGGGATTATGAACGTTTTTTAATCTTTAGTTGATGGTGTGCAGGTTAGCCCCTTGAGTCCTGGGTGGTGAAAGCAGCTGTCCTTGAGCAACAGTGCTTCTCTGTTGTTGATTATAGGTGATAAAAAAGCCCAGCGAAATTTTTATTTTACGGATAAGCTTAGATTAAAGCTCGGGCCATCAAGGTACTGTGCAATGGTGCATGATGTCTGAATGAGAGCGAACAGGGTATTCTTCTCCCCAGAACACTTGTTGTTTGTCTCATCATTTTCACGCCAGATTTTTGGTAGACATTGCTGGTATATAGTTCAGTACTTTACACATTTAATCAACCTGAAGATCAGCTGAGCTCCAAGTATTATCAGCACGAACTTGGTGGTAGTGCCATGTGATACCCGTGGACGTTATCACGTTATATCTTTCTTTATGTTATGGACTTCGCAGTCATCAACATTCTCAGATCCTTTATGCTTGATTCTGTTGATGGCCTACCACCCAGGGCACCCACAAATTTATAAACCACCCTTGTGCTCAAACGAGCTGCGTTCCTGTGCGTTTTCACGCTCTTTACTACTGCATATGCAACAGCCATCGGTGGGTGCACACCTGCGCCTGTTCTCTCGATGACAGACGTGTCATCACGCCTTCGTAAAACCAAACTGTTCGGAGCTTTCTGACTTTCTCGTTGCTGTCGGCGTGCGTTTTCACGCAGCCGGGCTCCCAGGTGAGTTGAGTCGGCTGCCTTTTTTCCGGCGAGTAGCAAGCGTTTGCACGGCTGCAGCGAGACCTAGCTTGAGAGTGCGGCCACCAGCACATGTCATGGTGATATGCTACTATAGTTGTTTACTTTAGAGTCGATTAAATACGAACGGTGGATGATGGGTTATGATAATTATTTAAGATTTTAAACGGAAAATTAAAATTAATATAAAAAATTAATAAACGGTTTTAAAATAATTTTTAAATATATATTTTTTAAGAACGTACTGTTTAAAAACTGGGCTCTTAGATCATCTCAATTGAACTTCTTGATTCCTAGATCTAATCATCTATATTCCACTTTCTAAAAATTTAAAGAACCTTTCCTTAGACCATTTCTAACCGATGCCTAAAACTCACTCATAATATCATTGTATAGAGATCATTTCTAATAAAATTTACTTTTTAAATCTTTTTTCTTTCTAACAAACTCCTAATACTCTGTTTTTTATATTTTACTCTAGATAGAGATGATGACAGGTATTTTTGGATCTCTAAAAATTAAAACCTAGTTAGAAAAAATATTAGAGATATATTTTAAACCTAAAATTTTAAAAATAGATACAGAGAGTTATACGGTGTCTTAGAACTTTATTTTTTTAGAGTTGGCTAGATTTTGTCTTAACAGTGAGTGATATAGGGATTAGGGAGTACTTTGGATATGCGTGTCATCGTTGCATATAGCTAAAAGCTGCGTTGGATGTGACTGTGATTGATGGCTTGTGGCTCAGGCAACGCGAGGATGCTTTCGCTGCCTTCGCTATTAGCTTAAACTAGGTCGTGTGCCAGTTGCCGACTGAAGCGCGTGAGACGGCGTGACGCAGACGGACAGACGGTGCGTCTGCGATCTAACCACAGCCCGGTGCTGGTTTTTTCACGCAATAAAAATCAGACTAGCAACCATCATACTGAATCGGTTTTGGTGATCGGCCCTCTATCGCTAGTAATAATCTTCCACTGATTTTACAAAACATGATAGTCCGTTAAAATAAGCTGTGTTGGGAAGAGCAAGACAACCGTTGTAGCGTAAAATTTACGTTTAATAGGTTTGTTTAGCCTCGAAAGGCTACTGATTACGAAGTGATTTTATATTGATTTAGGCCTCTGACTATCGGATAATAACCCTACGTCCAGTGTGTAATATTATCTTATATTACAACATTTGATCCTGACCTCCCTGACCCCTATAGAGAAGGGAGGTATTTATAGGCAAAATACAATAGAAAAATACTAATTTGCCCTCTAGTTACAATCGTCATTGTTGGCTCTGTACACAAGACTTCATAGGGACAAAATAGTAAACCATCGTGTGAATACTGTAAAGTATATGTCTTCTTAGAGAGGACTGAAGCCCCTGGTTTCGATCCTTAGTTTTGGTCCTTAGTCTGGAGTAGTTTCAGAGCCTTCGAGTCTGCCCAGTGAACATGGATCAGAGGGGCCTCCAAAGCTGGTGAAAGAGAGCCTCCAAACCTGGTGAAGGGGGCCTCCTGGTGAAGGTGAGCCTCCGAACCTGGTGAAGGGGGCCTCCGAACCTGATAAAGCGGGGCTCTGAACCTACCTTGTAGTCAGAGTCTAGAAGTCCTCGGAGGGTACTTCGAAATTCGATGTCTCTTGATCAGCTCTTAATCAATCCTTAAGTACAGCGGGAGTTATTTTCCCCCAACAACAACCTTCTAGAAGTTTCTTATATATCTATGAGTATAGATATTTAGTTAAAAGTGTGTATAAATTTTTGTATCACGACAACTTAAGAAAAATCTAGAGATTAGATAATTTTTAGGAAGAGTATAGAAACTAAATAAAGAGCGTATATGTTGCCATGCGTTAATCATCTAACGGTATTATAAACCTATAAATAGAGACATCATCCCCCTCCTTGCCATTGATCCAAGAAGGGGCATGGTGAGTAATAATAGTCACCTAAAGAGTTATGTAATCTCTCGTATAATATCTACGCTATTAGTAAAGAGGGTTTTCTTATAAGCTATAGGCTCCCGGTTTAACTTGAGTACTTAGTGCATTTGTTCAGTTGTGATATATCTGAAGGTTGGCTCTGTCACTTGGGATCACAAGGGTATGTACTTCATCTGAAGGTTGGCTCTACCACCCGAAAGCAAGCTTCATCTGTAGGTCGACACTGCCACCCGAAAGATAAGAAGGCAGCTCGGCCACTAAATACCCAACACTAAGTACCTAAAAGTGAGAAAGACTAATCGTTTTAAATGGGTTGGTTTAGCATAAGTTTAAATCTTCATTGTGGGTATTAGGTCCACTGATTTTCTAACAAGCTGGTTTCGATGGTAACTAAGCTAGTCGCTATGCTAACCGGTTTCAGATACTACTAGTAGTTCGACCAACCGATTTCACAGACCCTGCGGAGACTGAGGCTGCATCGCGAGGAAAAATCGGTTGGCCAGTGCTTTGGATCCAAGGTCTATGGTTGGCAGTTGCAAGTTGTGATTTGTCACACAACTCACAACCGATGGGCAGCTTCTCCAGCGAAGTGAGGCACTCTCAATTGCGTGCTGTCTAGTCTAAAGACGACATATATTAATTTCAAAGGTTGCAGCTTCGTCTCGAGGCAAAATTAGATACTATGACCAATCAACATTTTTGTATCGTATCACTAGAAATCTAGAAATTAACATGACCCTCTCCTTCTTTGTGTGTGGGACGTATTTGGCTCTTCGTGTATCCTGAGAAAAACCAATTAGCCAATTCCCGTTCCTAATATGTGGTTAGCAGTTACCAGTTATGACTTATTATAGATGATAAACGGCTTTCTCAGTGTGAGGCACACCAACTATACGATGCCTATTCTAAACATGTAATTTTAAGCCATCTACATCATCTAGAAACAATTAATATTTGGTATAATCGTTCCATCATTGTGTGTTATTCCACTAGAAATCTAGACACTGGTTTCTCTTTTTTTTTTGTGTGTGTAGGATGTATAACATGTTAGCCCCCAAAAGTATATTGTTGGTGTTGTAAGTATAAGATATAACTCGAGTAAAAGTATGTATGGATACACATAACGTATATGGAAGAATACTACTGTTATAAGAAGGAATTCACATAAGATATGAATAAGTGTTATGTCAGGATACCATAATACTAGTAGGACAATGCTAGGATAAGAAGTGTAAGGGTAGTAACAATTCCAAAATACAATCTTAGAGTCTCAATTTTAGTATGTCATTATTGTCACAGCCCAAAAAAAGGTATAATAAAATTTTATTTTGGAAAAGGGATCTTAGAAAAGGAAATAAAACCAAAAGAAAGAAACAAATAAAATACATGATAAATTGTTATCTGAAAATAGCTGCATAAAATTGTTATCTACATATTAGCCAACATTAGAAGAGAAGTATTTCAATGGATAATAAGATGGGTTAAATTGAGCTTTCCTTGTCAAGTGTACCTACGAAGATAGAGTCGTGGTTGTATTGTTTTATTTTTTTCATTTGTTTAGGAGTTTTCTTTTACATGTAAAGTCTAGTCAGTTCTACAACTTTTTGCTATGATTTAGTTTAAATTAAGATTGTGCACTGTGATTATCAATATTGTGAGGTATTTCGGTTGATTCCTGAATGAGAGTTTTACTACATAGTACGTTTTAGAATATGGTTGAAAAATTGACAATTATCTAATAATTCTAGAATTAAAAAGAACATGAATTAGAATAGATCACAAATATAGAATAAAGCAAAATAGCAACTATAAGACAAATAGTAAGACTCATCAGCTATGGAACAAATCAGATGTTAACTACCGTGCAAATCTGCCATTTTTGCCCGCCCTGTAGCAACCCCACCACACGCGCCCCAGCAGCAGATGCAGAATCAGAATCGTCGTCGTCGTCCTCTTCAATCCTCATCGTGTCCGTGATAAAAGCGAGAGCGGTCGTGGGGGCAGAAACGCAGGCGGCCCCCTCGAAACCTTCCGGAATCGCGCCCCCGCCCTCGACTCGACTCGACAGCGCAGCCCAACCAACCTGTCGCAGCGGCGGCGAGGGCGAGGGCGAGGGCGAGGCCCGTATCATTGGTGGCCGCCTATTATATTTGCCATTTCGCCTTCTCTTCCTTGACGCACTAATCCTTCTTTCTCCTCCCCTCCTTTCCTTCGGTTTTTCTTCTCCTCTCGTCTCGCTCTAGCGGTCCTCTCCCGCCGCCCTTATCTCGCTCGCTCGCTCGCTCCGATCCGAGGGAGCGGGGCGGAGATGGTGCAGACGAGGAGGAGCGCGGCGGCGAAGCGCCCGGCGGAGGAGGAGGGGGAGAAGGAGGAGAAGGTGTCGCCTGCTCCGGCGACGGCGGCGGCGACGGCCGAGGAGGAGGAAGCGGCGGCGGCGGCGGCGTCCTCGTCGTCCGGGCGCAGGCCCGCGAAGCGGGCCATGGTGCGGATCTCCCCGTGCGTGGCGTAGGCGTGTCGTCTGGTTCTCTCGTTCGGTTCTGATCTGTTGATTGTTGCTGCGGTGGTGATAGGTAGTGGCGACGGAGGCGGATAGCGGGAAGGATGCGGCGGCGGCGGCGGCTGCTGCTACAACTACTGTAGGCGAGGCGGTTCCGCCTCTGGACACGGCTGGGCTCCAGGCGCTGACCGGCGCCGTGGATAGGCTGGAGGCCGTACTGAGGCCCGGGGAGGCGGTATCGAATTCGGCCGGTAAGGTTTCCTCCTCTGGTGGCTAGGGGACGGCGTGGGTTTTCAGTTGGGAGCCCTCTGATGAATCTTCTCGTCGCTGCAGGCAATAAGCGCAGTACTATTGCTAAGGATTTGCAGGCAAAAATAAAAGAAGTAAAGGATTTGGCTGATGGCGTTGCCAAAAAACGGCAGCCCCCAGTGGCCAACAAACGCCAGGAGCCCTGGTGCAGGCTAATCTCCCAGCATGCCAAGGTGTGGCTTGTTTCTGATGTTTTTTAGTCGGTAAAATCATCAACTCGGTTTGCTTTAGATGAGGATGTGGTCCTATTTTTGATTTTTATGCTCGGATAATAAATTACCATCAGACACACTTATAAACAACACTGTTCTGGTTATCAGAGTACATCATACATTTTGTGAAGAGAATTGTATCTTTGACGCTGAAAAGAGTGGACTTCTCACATTTGACACTAAACATGTTTCTTGATTAAATGATACTCTAAACAGCGCTCATGTTTTATTATTGACACTCTATATTATTTTTATGCTTGGAATTCTCTTTCTCCTCACATCCAAGCTGAGATGACCAAAATGCCCTTGGCTTTTCTTTCTAGGTAGCTGTTTGAGTGCTTCTAGCAAATCATCTGCTTCAAGATGGTTTGCTGTATTCAACTGTTTTGTCTTAAATCTCTTCTAGGGTGTATGCTGCAGGCATAGTTATGTGCTTAGCTGCATATCACCCGAGAATTTAACTACTAATTTGAGGAAAAAATGTACATTTTGTATCATGTTGTTAGTTGGATGTATTAGCCATAAAAATATGTATAAGGTAATTTTCGTTGGATTGGATAACTTCTCAGTGACCACTCCCAAATCCTGATGCTGATTTGTTCTTAATATTTCCTCCTCTAAACCTGCACTTCTATTTCAGTTGTGTCATCAATGTGGATTTATGCGCATCTTAATGTTTGACAAATGCACTATTACTTGGTGATCTACATAACAAATCTACTGTGGGCATGCACAATTTTGAAGCAGTTCTATTGTTGTTTATGCTATTGTATATAGGGATGATTTAAGTTTATTGACTCTTAAGATATTTTACCTTCATTATTAGGAGTTTCCGTGAAGCACTTCTAAAATTCAGAATATACTCGCAGCGCTTCATTTGATACACTGCATTTCTTTCTTAATTTGCAGAATCCTTCTGTTCCAATTAATGCCTCCCATTTTACTGTTGGTTATGGAGCACATCATAACTTGAGACTGGGAGAGTCATATACCAACTCACTTGTTTGTAGATTGAAGCATGTTAAGGTATTGTGTTTATTGTGTTTTTGTGGAAGTTCCTGTGTCACACACTC
>KE372334.1:529340-543638 GCA_000418225.1 Zizania latifolia
CTCTTATGTACTCTGTCTATGTTGATTTCTTTGTATCAGCGAGGTGCTCTCCTTGAAATTTATGAGTCCAAAGTTGTTCGTGTAAATGGCAAGGCTTTGGACAAAACTGCTAAGGTTACATTATGTGGAGGGGATGAAGTTGTCTTCAATTCACCCGTGAGGCATGCTTATGTATCCTTTTTCTTTACCTACATCTTTATCCAGTAAGCACCTTGCTGGCTTTGTTTTGAGGCTAGCACCGATGTAATATGATCTGTATCAGACACTTGGATAAATTACAAATTTGCAATTATAATGATAAACAATGATTATACAATTAAATATATTTTGCCATTGGAAGTCCTTAATGTGATGGCAGATATTTGAGCAACTTCCAGAGGAGAAATCGAGCACTTCAGCATTTTCCTCTACTTGCTATAGCATTCAACAGGGGCAACATCCGCTTATTAAAGATATTCAGGATCATTTTTCATCTAAAGAACCCAAAGTATCATCCTTTTACTTTGGAAAGGGTCGACCTCCTTTGATTCCTATTGGTGAGACAAAATTATTTAATTTTAAATTGCACTTTTCTGTTAGAAAAGGATGCTAATGTAAACATTATTGCAGGATCGTCATCAGATCCAGATCTAGTCAGTAATTTATGTAAAACAATGGAGGACCAGTTTAACCCTGAAGAAAATACACCGTTTGCTTGGTGTCAACTATTGAAGGAGGATCTGAAAAATGCAACTATTCATCCCAATGAAATCTCCGAGACATTTGATAGCTGTCCATATTATCTAAGGTAAACTGTATATGCCTATATGCAGCTGTCAGTCCCATGGCTTATAATTCTACTCTTTGTTCTTAGGGTATCTGTGTAAACTGTTGTAATAAATTTAGTTAGGACTTAAGATACTGAGTATTTGTTCTTTGGCCTCAGTAATACCATGGAGTTGGTTATATTTTTGTGTAGTTGATTTCTGTTATGGATTGGTTTGGGTAGGGATCCAAAGACCAGGAGATAGTGCACTCCTCTACTATCGCACTAGGACATTTCCCTCATGTGACATGCTAGAGAGGCTCATAGGCTTACTGGAATAACTTTTGTAGATTCGTTCATTGTTTAAGCATAATGGGTTACATGGTCCTCCTTTTATACGGAGGATTGACTTGATAGTTCATAATAGAATCTCTACTTTCCTATCAACCTATAGTGCTAACTTTCTAACTAAACCAATGAAATTCCCAACCGATACATAGGATAACTTATATAATATTATGAATTGGGGAGTTAATCCTTGTGATGCTACAAGAACTGGAACCAGGTGGACAGTACCTTATGCTACAGTAGCCACACTTAGACCTTGGGCCATAACAATTCCCCTATTTACATTCCTTTTTTTAATTTGTATTTTCCTTCGAGTTTGTTAAGCCATTTCTTCTGATAGGTCATAGGTGAATGCCCAGTTGTTTGTCAAGAACTATGCTCTAATAACTCTTTGCTCTTGTAGTGAGAATACCAAATCTGCTCTACAGTCGTCAGCATATGTAAATTTGCATTGCAAGGACTATATTAAGTTCACAAAAGATATATCTTCTCTTGGTCAACGAGTGCTGCTATCTGGTCCGACAGGTATATATACTATATGTGTTGTGTAAACTTGGTGTCATTATATTGTATAACACTACTAATTTTGGAACGATTGGTGTTATATGTGTAAATTACGGTAATGTATCCTTTTACAGGAACCGATATCTACCAACAATATCTGGTTAAGGCACTTGCAAAACACTTTGGTGCTAGGTTGCTCATCGTAGACTCTTCCATGCTGTTTGGTGTAAGCTTCTTAGCAATTATCCCCCCTTTTCAAGATTTTTTAATAAAAAATTTGAAGTTTGAACTGTATCTTATCGACGTGATTGGTTGCTATTTCCTTATACCTGTATCATTCAGCCAATACCAGTGGTCTTACTCATTGTCCTGTTCTTTTTTTGGCAAAAAAGTTTAAAGTTGCTTTGTGTGATTTTTCTCCATTAGACTATTCAATGTAGTTGTTGATATGGTTTGAATTCCATTAATAAAGAAATTGAACATAATTTTCTTGTTTCAGGGGAAGACTACCAAGGAATCAGAGTCATACAAAAAGGGTAAGAATATTTATAATATGTGACTGTCTGTACTCAGTTGTAAGCATAGTTCTTTTCTTTCAAAAGATAGGCCATCTTCATGTTATATTGCAAGTTTATGGCTGAGTATTAGTAGTAATGCGACTATAGTGGACTTATTATTGTTGTCAATCTGGTTAAGCAAAGAACGGGATTATGGTTGCATGTTTTGCCCTGTCGCCTGAAAGAAAATGTCATTGACCTTCAGATTCTTTTTCCAGGTGATAGAGTGAGGTACATTGGTTCGTTACAGTCGACAGGCATTATCCTTGATGGAGAAAGGTATGATATATTTTTGTTAAGTTTTTCTCTATGTACTTTCGCCATAATATTTGCACTTATGTGCTTATATTGTAATGTAGCTGTCTTTTTTTTGCTCAACAAAACAACATAAATGGAGTTACAATTTTTAATGATTTGTTCTTATGATTCCTGAGGTTTGCAAATTGCAAAGATGTGCGGCAGTTGCTCAAAGGAAATAAACTTCCCGTATGTGCTATTATGTATAATATATGCTGCTGGCTGATGTTGAATTCATGAATTGTTCAATCTGTAGTCCTCCAGATTTTGGTTCACAAGGTGAAATATGTCTTCCTTTCGAAGAGAATAGATCGTCAAAGGTTGGAGTAAGATTTGATGAGCAAATTCCAGGAGGTGTTGATCTAGGAGGCAATTGTGAAGTTAATCGTGGCTTATTTTGCTCAGGTGATTCCTTGCAGTAACTTACATGGTTCTGCTTGCATATAAATTTTTATGGTTATTGCAACCTTTTAATTGATTTATGGACTATGGTACTACATTCTTTAATTCTTACCTACTGTTCTTTCAGTTGATTCTTTATGCCTCGATAGTCCAGGATGGGAAATTAGATCGAAACACCCATTTGATGTGATTATTCAGGTTCATATATCTGTATATTTTGGTCATGATTTATGTAAATGACATTTCGCTTCCTTGTACTAACTGCTCTTGTTAACACTTCACAGTTTATCTCTGAAGAAATTGAGCATGGTCCTCTAATCCTATTTCTGAAGGACACAGAAAGAATATGTGGGACTAATGATTCCTATCGTGCTCTGAAGAGCAAGCTTCAATATTTTCCAGCAGGTGCTTTTATTATTGGTTGTCATATCCAGTCTGACGATCACAAAGAAAAGGTACTGTTTGTAAAGTTTTTCTATTAGTAGTCTGCAAATGCTCCTAAGTATTCTGCATGGTTTGATTGACATTTATAGCTAACAGACACTTTTACATGAAGGCAAATGGCAGTTCTCTACTTCTTTCAAAGTTCCCATACAGCCAAGCAATACTTGACTTTGCATTTCAGGTAGCTTTTAATTATACTGCATTTTACCCTTGTATTTGCTGATTGTTTGTAGTTATGTCATACCTATATGTTATTAGTTATTACACTGTTAGAAATAGTGTTTTGCTTTTTTGTTATATTAATAAATGTCTCAGGTCCAACACGTTTCTTCCTTTAATGTTTTGTTTATTGGCCATGTGTAGTCTTCACATCATTATGTGCATGAAATCTGCTGGTAGTAATCATAGAATAGACTTTTAGATACAATCTTTCTTAGCATGATTGTGACTAGAGTATAGCTTAACTAGTTTTTTCTTCATTCAGCCTATATCTACACTAGTGGTGTGGTATGACGATTTGGACTACTCATGCTCTTCACTTCATCTGTGATTTTTTTATCATTAACACAAGGGAATGCAGGACTTTGATAGGGGAACTGATAAGAACAAAGAATCTTCAAAGGCGATGAAGCATCTAACTAAGCTTTTCCCAAATAAAGTGTTGATCCAGCCACCACAAGTATGTTTTATTCAGGCTATTAAAAAAGACAATTCTATTTGAAGTAGTTTCTCTGACATTTTATTATCATTTGTTAAATCTGGGGAAAAATGTTACAGGATGAAGTTGAGCGATCACAGTGGAACCAGATGGTAGAACGAGATGTTGAAGTTCTTAAAGGAAATGCTAACATTTCAAAAATTAGTTCTGTAAGTTATACTGCTAAATTCTTATGTAATTATTTTGCATATTTTATTTCTTCATGTAACTCTGGTTGACAAAATTGTTCTGGCTGCTGCATATTTTTTCTTTTAATCTGGTGGTGTCTGTGCTCCAGGATAAATGTAAATATACAATAAATACCTTAGCTTTTTGGCTATTTTTTCTGTTGCTGTGTGGCATATTCAAAAGCTTGTGATTGCTATCTTATTTCACCTCTAGATTTGTGCCAATCATTAAACACATGGAAACTCCATGAATAATTAGAGAAATTGTTAGCTTTTATTTAGACCACACTATCCTAAGTCAAGCAAATTGGTATTTTGAAGTGGTCATCATGATTTGTTTCTATAGCATGTTACTTCATTTGATTATGGTTTCTTCATTGACTTATCATTCCCTTGAGCTTCTTTTCTTATTCTTCAGTCTGAATTGTCAATATAATTCTGCAATTTCTTTCAGTTTCTACTAAAGATGGGCTTGGAAAGCACTGATCTTGAGAAAATATGCGTTAAGGATCGTATCCTTACAAACGAGTGTGAGTAGCATTCTTATTCATGTTCCTTCCATTTTACAAATTTACAATCTCGTTCAATGGCATGATGTGTTCATTTTTATTTTTCAGGTATTGATAAAATAGTTGGTTATGCTTTGTGTCATCAACTTAAGCACTGTACAACTCCAGACCCTTCAAGTGATGTGCGTTTTGCTCTATCTAGTGAAAGGTTTTCACTCTAATCTCTACTGCTTCTCCACAGTGCCAACATATTTTTCTTTATTTGGTGCATCAATGATCAATGGGTTTGTAAATATTGACCATTGCAGCCTTAAGCATGGGGTTGACATGTTGGAAAGTGTGCAATCTAGCCCTAAGAGCAGTAACAAAAGGAAGTCACTCAAGGTGGTATACTTTGTTTTATTGTATCTATTTTAACATGACTTTGTTCTACAGCTTAAGCAATATTGTTCTAGCTTATACTCCAAAATGGACATTGCAACTGTAGCAGCTGATAATGAATTTGCTATAAAAATTCAGTCTTACAAATTTGTTCTATATGCTACAGTCTTACAGTATTTTATCTTCTAAAATGCATAGAGCTTACGATTCTTTGAATTTCAGGATATTGCTACTGAGAACGAATTTGAAAAGCGGCTTCTTGCTGATGTTATCCCTCCAGACGAATTAGGTGTCACCTTTGAGGACATCGGGGCATTGGAAAGTGTCAAGGAAACTCTTAAGGAGTTAGTGATGCTACCTTTGCAAAGGCCTGAATTGTTTTCTAGAGGTCAACTTATGAAGGTAGATAAAATCTTCCATAATAATTTTAATCATAATATTCTTTAAGAATTTTTGTGTATTCTGTTGTATTCTTCTCCAATATGAACTTGTCACTCACTCACTCGTCTAGCTTGTTGGCCTCACACAATAAAACTCAATCTTCTGTCAGACATTAGCAGTTAGCACATGATGGAATTTTGATCTATTCACATAGCATTTGATCAATTTTGTAACGGGAAATGCAAATTTTTTCTTGGGAGTTATCCATTTTACAAGCACCAGATAAACCTAATAGCAATTATACCAAGATGGATTGGAATAAGGATAAGATTTATGATTTATTTTAGCAAGTTGGTTATAAATGATGTGGTGCTGCTTTCAGATAGTGGAGTACTTTACTTCCATTTTAGAATATTACTTCCATTATTGTTAGTGAACTTACTTCCATTATTGTTTGTGTTGTTCCAGCCTTGTAAAGGAATATTACTTTTTGGCCCGCCTGGTACAGGGAAGACGATGCTTGCTAAAGCTGTTGCTACAGAGGCTGGTGCAAATTTTATAAATATATCAATGTCGAGCATCTCTTCAAAGGTACCCCACCAAATAGAGTTCAATATCCATAGTTGTGTTTTTGCATTTTGAGTATCTGCAACATTGTTTCTAAATAACCCATTGCCACAGTGGTTTGGTGAAGGAGAGAAGTTTGTGAAAGCTGTATTTTCACTGGCAAGCAAAATTGCTCCAAGTGTTATTTTTGTGGATGAGGTAAGTAGAATTGTAATTGATCCACATTTGTGGATTACCTTTTGGCACTGTTGCAATTCACCTTCGTGAATTCCAACGTGCTGTTTGCCTTGTAGCTTATTTATCCACCTTGTGCTTTTTAGGTTGATGGCATGTTGGGTAGGCGTGAAAACCCTGGAGAGCATGAAGCCATGCGTAAGATGAAAAATGAGTTTATGGTGAACTGGGATGGTCTAAGAACAAAAGATAAAGAACGTGTATTAGTACTTGCGGCAACTAATAGGCCATTTGATCTCGATGAGGCTGTTGTTAGGAGGCTTCCTAGGCGGTGAGTACTATATTTTTCATTCATTTTAAGCTTTAAACTGTGACACTAATTTTACTGTTTATAGTTAATTGACTATCTGTTTTGGAAAATGCATTGCTTAGGTTGATGGTGAATTTGCCAGATGCATCAAATAGAAGAAAAATTCTTAGAGTAATACTAGCCAAAGAAGAGTTGGCAGATGATGTGGATCTTGAAGCTGTAGCTAGCTTGACAGAAGGGTATTCAGGCAGTGATCTCAAGGTATCATTGTACTAATGAGTTTCTTATAAATAGTTCCAATGCTGTGATATTGATTTCTCAAATTGAGCCATGCTTGTCCGGTTTACTCTTGATTGTAACCATTTTCAGAATCTGTGTGTTACTGCTGCTCATCGCCCTATTAGAGATATCCTTGAAAAGGAGAAGAAGGTTAGTTTTAACATCCCTAACTTTTGTATTCTTTCCCATAGTCTGTAACTCTACACCTTAGATCCTAAGCCTCTAATTAATGGATTGGACTATTGGTAATGAAACCAGTGGATTTATTAATATACAGTGAGGGATGAGATGTTTACATAATTTAATATGAACTGCAATTTAACTTGTGTGCGGTCCACCTGCAGGAGAGAGCTTTAGCAGAGGCAGAAAATAGACCGTTGCCCCCATCATTTTCTAGTAATGATGTCCGTGCCTTGCGACTAAGTGATTTCAAACATGCACATGAACAGGTATGATCCATGAACAAGAACTTTACTATGAGTACTCATGCTGTGATCTACTAAATACTAGCATCATGGTTCTTTTTAAATGATGGGTTTCAGGAAAATAAAAATAGTTACCTCAGTTTTTTATTTCTTGTTTTTTTATTGTATAATACATGCAAAACGTCATGTATGTTCTAAGTTGAAACCCTTCATGGTTTTCACATTCACTGTATTCTATAAGTGCAAAAGTAGCTCTCAATAAATCTGACCTGAAAAAGAATTCATCCGTGTGTAGCTGGCTAGTGACCTCATGATTTTTATTATTCAGTTACACATACCTAATACCTTGAAAAGTTGAAATCCAAGAACGACACTATATATGTGGTCCGTACAAAATATACCTTCGTACGAGTAAGCTTTGGGACTGTACGAGATGAAATAGACTTTTCAAAAAGAAAGAAAGATGTAGACCAGCAGTCAGGGTAGGTGAATTTTGTTTCTCTTTTTTTAAGAGAAATATTGACCAGCAGTAATTCTTAAAAAAGGGGATAAAGAAAGCTTGTAATAAAGTAATGCAATTTATAACCAGCAGCCATTCATGGTGACCATCAGAACGCATTATGTTGCTAACTTCATATGCTTGTTGTAGGTTTGTGCTAGTGTGTCTTCGGATTCCAGTAACATGAATGAACTTACTCAATGGAATGATCTTTATGGAGAAGGCGGGTCAAGGAAAAGGACAACTCTAAGTTACTTCATGTAGCTGATGTTTAACCCATGTACATATATACATCAGAAGCCTTAGGACAAAGCAATGGAGATGGATACAAAAGGGTTGCAGTTTGCTACAGTAAAAAGAACTGTGCGTATCTGCTAGCCATCAGATGAAGAGATCAACAGTTCAGATCAAGGGCTATGGGAAAAGATGTTCAATCGCTGCCTTGGTGTGGGCTGTCAATTTTGGCGATTGGAGAAGTTGATTGCCCGCTGTTGACCTATGGCAGTGAGTGCAACAGATCACCATCCGAAAAAGTAGATTGCATTTCTAGCCCCCTTAGCCGGGTCAGACTGCAAGTTATGAGAAAGACAACCTGTTAGCATCGACCATCCTTTTTCATCATTTTGTGAAAGCAATTCATTATGTAGTAGGCTGCAAGTTGTGCCTGTGGAAGTGTGCATGCAGTATGAGAGCGTCAGATCCAATTAACTTGTTATTGTGGTCACTGCGAAATTCGTTTTATTAACAAGGGTCGTTTTACCTTGTCCATGATTTATTGCCTTTGTCAATCGTCTACCTGTTCTTGGGAATGGACCAATACAGGTATATATCATGGAGCCTGGCCGCCTGCTTGTATGAATTCTTGCGATTTGTGATTTGTAATTAATCCTGTGATCCTGTCCTGGTTGTGATTTGTAATTAATCCTGTTTCCAAAATGTGTAAATATTAATCCTTGTTTCCTGGGAATTGCACGACCTAGAAATTGGTAAATATTTTCTTAAGATGAAAAATCACATAAACAAATGAACTCTGAAACTATTTTAGTGTCTTCTCCTACAGGTAAGTGAACACGCTTAACCACTACCTTTCCCCTCTAATAAACTGATAGTAATCACTTTATCACCAAAATACAACCCAAGATCTCTGGACCGATGAACTCATGAACTCTGAAACAAATCTGGACAGTGGAGACAAAAACTCTGTTGTCAACAAGAGCCTGTATCCTTTCGTGGTTCCATTTCATCATCCTTGTCGTCCAGAGCAGCAAGCCAACAATTCCTTCACCTTGACAAAAAAACAATCCTAATGAATTTCACAAATACTAGCTGAGATTATCTGTTGCAGCCCATTTATAAACATGGATCACTCTGTAAGTTTACAGATATAATCGAAGTTAAAAGGCAAACAACCTGAAACAAATTGTGACATGTCCTGAAACACAACATATAAAAGGCAGAACTTTTTAACATACATCGCCTACCTGATAACTCTAGAATTCAGAACTTTTACCAGGTCACATTGCCTACACAGTGCATTGTTCTGGTAATAATGCGCATTGCACATGCTATTTCTGGTAAAAAAGAGAGTGCACTGTTTTAGCCAATCCGGCTACTGTGCACTGTGTAGTCGCCTCCAAATTACATGTGCATTTTTTTACAGCAAGATGGTTGCAGGAAACTAATAGAACATCCAAATCTCAATCCAGCTTGAGCTCCCGAAGAAACAACTCCAAAAGATCGGAATTAATCTCTTAACCTCTCCAAAAAGAAGTGCCAAAAAGAGGGCGAAAACAAGATCATCGAAGACTAATTATACATCAAATCTCTCCCTAATTAATCATCAAGCAACATCCCCATAAAAACTACTACTTATCTACACATAGATGATGTCTACGTCCTCACGCGCTGCGGTTGACGAGGCCATCATGGACGAGCAGGAGCGCCACGACGAGGGAGTGGTCGACGTTGGGCTCCACCAGCAGGGTGAGCACGTCGTCGCCGAGCGCCACGCCCGTTGCCGTCGTCTTCCTCTTCACCTCCGCGACCGCCACGCCGGTGTCGCCGTCCACGATCCTGGCTGCGCGCGTCGCCCGCAGCCTCCGGCTGCCGTCCATCATGTAGCGGACGGCGCGGCCGTCGGCGTCGTCGCTCCTGAACTCGCAGCACGGGCCGCCGCCGCCGCGCCACGCCTTGCTGACCACCTTGAACCACGGCCGCCCCGGCGCCGACGCCGCCTCCTGCTGCTCTTCGCCCCACCGGTACCCGTCCCACCTCCCGATCAACCCGATCAGCCCCGTCTTCTTGAGGATCCGCAGGACGACGTTGCCGGCGAGGTCCATGAGGCAGACGTCGGCGGCGCCGCGGGAGCTGTAGTTGTCGACGCGGTAGACGATGAGGCCGCCGGAGTCGTACACGGTGCAGCCGCTGCCGTTGAGCACCAACGACTTCATCCAGATGGTGAACACCTCCCGCTGCTCGCTCCTGTGCCGTCTACTCACTGCCGCCGTCGGCCCAAGAGGAGCAACGGCCTCTTCCAGCTGCTCCGCCGGCGCCGGCGACGAACAGGCCGACGAGTGCACCCTCACCATTGCTCTCCAGAGCTTAACGCTAGGTACCCGTAGTCGTACCATCGTTTGTACGGAGTATTTGTTAGCTACTTCAAGTGTGCAACTGTGCATGCATGGTTTAATTATGTAGTGCAAGAGGGAAAGGAAGAAGGTTAGCTCAGAGTCAGAGGAGAGATTAATTATTTACATCTTAATTGCATGGTTACCACTAATACTAATTAAGCTACCCATACTTAAAGTGTGTATGCAGAAGAGGCCAGAAGTTGACAAATTTATATTGATCGCCCATTCTGAGAGAGCTACTCTCACATTTTTTTATATATTTATAAAGTTCGTTTTGAACTTGTATAAAAATTTAAGAAAACAACTCAAATAATTTTGTTATTTGTTATTTATTATATTTGGAAAAATATAAATTCTTCATTTATAAGATGTGTAACATTTATAAAAAGAACAAATTTAGAAGAAACAGTGAAAATGTATGTATAAATTCTAAAATGATCCATATATTTGAGAAAGAGTTGAGAAGACTAAAACAACTATAAGTAATCAGAGGAGTGCCTTGTATGGATTGATTGATCGATCCCATCAGCTGAGCTAAAACTGGTTTATTAATTAAGCCATGCTTATCAAGTAGGAATTAGTCAATGTTTATTGTGGGTTGTCTGTACCGCGGAATGCAATCGTTATGCGTAGTTTATTAATCTGGGTGATGTGAGCGACGAAGAAAGCTGCAGAGAGGGAAGATGCTGTGGATTAATTAATCATACAACGAAGAAAGCATTTGCATTTATCTTTTATGTGATCGGAAAATATATATCATGTTTATATTATTCAGGCACAGTCAAGGGTGTTCACACGTTTAGCTACTCCAGTGCCATTACACTCGGCAGCCTGTCTATTCTTAATTGTTTGATAATATGTTAACTATAAAAAATGCTTAATGATTATTACATCTCTCTCAAAAAAATAGTTTTTTTTTGCATTGCTTTGTGCTAGGTCGAACCATTTTAAGTTTATAAGAAATAACAATAATGATTTTAATATCAAATAAGTATAATTATATTTATTCTAAAATATGTTATCATTAGATTTATTATGAGATATGTTTTTATAGTCTACTTGTTTGGTATGATTTATGTTAATGTTTTTTACTATAAATTTAGTCAAACTTAAAATAGTTTGGCTTAGGATAAAAACAAATTAAACCTAAAGTTATTTTATGACTGAGAAAATAAAATACTAGGTTATATTGGATAATTGGATACTTGATAATTTTTGTTCTCGCTGGACACAGTGGCACACCAACGCAGCAGCAATATTTTTAGTTTGATATAGTTCCTCCGAAAAAGCATATTCCGAAATAATTACAGTCACCGTCAGGCAAGATTAAATTAGATACATTTGCATGCACACGCACGCGTATAGGATGATTTGCACCTGTAAGAAAGATACGCTTTCCTCCTGGAACCTGATCGATCGGTCGCTTTTCTTTTGTCATTTTAGAACCTTTTCTTGTCGTTCTGGATATCGGTGTGATTGATATATCCGTGATGCATAATTGCATATATCTGATCTGTTTTTCTGACTATATGTTTGATTATGATTTTTTAATTGACTTCTCTCCAAAAAACTAAATGAAAGTTGCGCGAATCTAAATTTTATAAATTCTCAACTCATATGCTAACTGCAATTAAGTATAGTAGTAAAGTTATGTAGTAATTACCCATGATGCCATATATAAGTGATATTTTCATTTGTTTTTTCGGTTCACGTTAATCTTTTCACCACTCATAACCCATTTTTTTAGAATTTATAACCCAAACAAATGAACATTAAATAATTTTGGGGCCATTGTGAATTTGTGATCCTTGAATACAATAGCACACTCAACCTCAGTTCCGCATGCGGCTTAATTATTAACTTTCCTACTCCCAAGCAGGATCACAAAAAGTTAAAGCCAATGGACAAAAAAACATATATGAAAAGTTAAAGCCAAGCAAGTTCAGTTTAACTAGGATGCATGGTGTATTGGTGTGCAGTATGCTCATGTCACACACATCTTAACAAACTCTTACTTTGGTCAGAGATAAGAGCATATATGAAAAGTACATCCTGATGACTCCTTTTGGAGGCCTATCTTTGCACTTTTTGTGGCATTTAATATCTGCAAAGCGAAGTCTGCTTTCGATCAAGAACACAGGATAATGGCAACATATAAGAATAAAGCGAGCCGTACGGCGACCTAACTAAGATGATAATTGAGCTGCTGTGTTTGTGTGTGATCCATGCATGTCGTCGTCATGTTCATATATGCTATATATTCTGATGTAGTGCAATGGAAGAACCCTAATCACAAACTCGATTTCTTTTTTGTTGGCTGATGCATGTGTCGTGTACGTACTCGTGTGTGGTGGAGCCTGACGTACCCATATGTACATGCGTACTTTGTCGTAATTAAATAAATTTCAGTTCGTTCAATGCCACTTCTTGTGCTTTGTTTTTTCTTCTTCCGTACAATGAAACTTGTATAGTTGGTAAATCCATGGTAACTATAGTTTTTATTTATCTTACCATTCGACGTGGTGAGCTGTTACTATCTAATTATAATAATAGAAATCAAATCGGTTATTGTAGTTTTTGTCTATATATATCTTATTAGTTAAGATTATAAGGTTACTGATCCAATTATAATAAAAATCAGGTTACCATGGTAATCGATTCGGGAAACCAGATGTCTAGCCGTGGCCAAGAAAACCCTTGTAGAGATTAGCACGGTTGAGATAGGATGGTTTAGCTCAAATTAACCGTGGACTATGAGGCAGACCGCCCAGGATAATGTATTGGACAACGCAAAGAATGTTGTTTGCCTGATGCGAGATGAAGTTCTCAAACTTTCTTCTAACATGGGGACAGTTCATGCATGACACCATCAACAGCTGATTATTAAAGCGCAAATGCAATCAGCTATCAGTCAACTGCAGCTAGATAGACCAATCAGCACAGAAAGGTCACCCACAAACTCAAAAATACTGCCCTTGCCAGCGACCTATCCAATATTCTGAACAAATTCAAGATTAGCAGAAGAGAGCACCAAGCATGCAGCAGAGCATGCTGACTCTCTATTTAAAAGCATAGAAACATCATGCCGGCAATACTCTATCCGTATAAACACCGGTGTCTTTATCTAAGTACGTTAGATTCAGATTACTGTCGCCCAGAATATATATTCCAGTTCAAAGTACGTACAAGTCACAACAATTATCATACATCACATGTACGAGTTAGTAGTGAAGCAAACTTAATTTACCCATTTATTCTAGGTCAACAGCATGTTGTTCTGAAATATACAGTTTACTACTCATCAGAAGACTAGTTCTACGCTGCTGCCAAAATTTTTCTAGCCTAATTAAGGGTGTATCTAGTTGAGCCGTAGATTATAAAAAAACTGTTGTGAGCTGTAAGCTATAGAAAAGCTAGGGATGACAATGGCCCCGTTTCCTGATCCCTGGCGAGGATTTCCTCTATTAGGAGACGGGGATGGGGGAAACTTCATCCCCGCGGGGGGACTAAGGATGGCAACGGGAACAATCCCCGGCGGGGAGGGCTCCCCGTACCCATCCCCGATAGCGAAATTTTCTCCCATTCCCTGTCTCCGGCTTCGGGGACAGTTTTTCCCCATCCCCGCTCCCCATTGGGTTGACGAATCGTCAGGGAGAAAATCCCTGTTGACGGCGGCATGATCGGATGGCCACGTCAGCGAAGAGGAGGCTAAGGCAGCGGTGGGAGAGGAAGCCACAGTCGGGTGGCGACGGGAGATGGGGCGTAACCCGATGACGACGCTGGAGGGGACCATAGCCCGATGGCGGTGGGGGAGATGGCCGCATCCGGTGGCTGCGAGGGAGGCCGAGAGGGGGCCGTACCCTAGCGGCGGTGGGGGAGGGGACCACAACCCGATGGAGGTGGGGGAGATGGCTGAGTCTAGTGGCTGCGAGGGAGGCCGAGAGGGGGCCGTAGCCTAACG
>KE372334.1:544063-561756 GCA_000418225.1 Zizania latifolia
GGGATTGGAGGAGATTGTAGTATAAATCCCCTCTAATCCCTCCCAATCCCCCTCAATCCCCTTCCCCAAGAGGATTAACCGAACAGCCCCTAACTAGGATTTCCTTCATTAGGGGACGGGGATGGGGGAAACTTCATCCCCACTGGGGAATGGGGAACAAATGGGGACAATCCACTCCCCGTCGGGTGAAGCGGGGACAGACGTTCCCCCTCCCCCTCCCCGTTCTCCGTTAGTATACCCGCAAAGTCTGATAAGTGGGCTCATGTTCTATAGTATATAAGAGAGGAAAAACCCTAACTTTCTATTCTCCAATCCCATCCCAGCCTCCTGAGTTCCTACTGCCGTCGCCGCCCAAGTCTCCTTCCTACTCCACACTGTAGTTGTGTGCCTCTCGCCTATGGCCTACCGCACACCCACGCTCGCCCATGCCCGCCGGCCGCCGCTCAAGGCTCAACTGCCCACAACGTCCGCCGCTCAACCGCACTCAGCCACCGTCCCGCCGCGCCCTGCCTGACCGTCGCTCGCCCGTGTCCCATTGCGCCCACCATCCTGCCACACCCAACCACCGCCATGTCTAGCCGTGCCCCGCCACTTGACCGTTGTGCCCTATCGCACCAGGCCATGCAGCTGCCTGGCCGTGCGCTTGCTTCCTCCATCCTCCCGAGACTCGACCTCCTCGGCCGCGCTCCACCGCCTCCCGGTTGTGCCCTGCCTCCTCCCCCCACCGCTAGACCGCTCCTCGCCGCCTGTTAACAGGGATTTACTCCCCGACGAGTATCCGTCAACCCGACGGAGATCAGGAACGGAAGAAACTTGCCCCTCAAGATCAGGGACGGGGACGGGGGATGGGGAAAAAAATCCCTACCGAGGGAAGGGGACGGGGACCCTCTCCCTGTCGGGGAGTGTCCCCGTTGCCATCCCTAGGAAAAGCTATTGTGATCTGTGGAAAAACTGTTGTGAGCTGTGAAAAAGCTGAGAAATTGTTTGGTTAGAATAGCCATGGATTTCTGTTTTGATAGCCCTTGATGGTTGGTTATATTATTAATAGGCAATTTTGCACGTAAATCATTGTAATCAGGAAAATTTGTAATGTTTATACTAAAATTATACATTTTTGAATTACACTAAAATGATACATTTTACTAAAATTTTATCTTTTTAATTTTTACATGAACCGGTATAATTATAATGGTATTGTGGGTAAATTTTATTTGAAGTTGAACTGAGAAGCTGTGAAAGTTGGGGTCCCCAGCTTTCAGTTTGTACTGCGAAAAAGCTATTGCTTTTGAAAAAGTTGGTTGGCTCTTAAATCTGTTTGGTTTAACTTCTAGCTTTTTAGCCAAGAAGCTGGTTAAAAAAGCTCAACTAAACACAATCTAAGAGTTCCTTTCTTTCAAGTGGAGGTTGGATGGATTAACCAATTTTATTTTTTTGTTTGGTTAATTAAATATAAATCAGATAAGATAAGACTAAATTATGTTTTATAGATAATTGTAATGAATACAATAATATAATCGGATTAAACATTAGATAATTAGTTTACATTGAAAAATCATTTAAAGCTTGCCAACTAAAATTTAAAACAACTCCAACCAATCAAAACAAGCTCCAGAGACCAGAATTGGCAGCTACCGGTGGTATGGCCCAAAAAGTTTACTAGGCTCTTCCATTTAAACAAACTAATAGGACGAGGCAATTGTAGATATTGTTTGTCCAGTTTAAGATTTTAAAAAGTAATTAGTGACTATTTAACAATATAGAAAAGTCGAGGTTTTTAGCTTCCGAATACTAGTTAGCTTCTGAATTTCTAGATTTTTGAATACTAGGTGAGGTTTTCAGAGGTAAACGGTTTGGTTTCCAGTTTAGCAATCGGACCGATAATCATCCAATAGCGGACAGTAAGGATGAAAACTAACTTTGCTCCAGAATCCAGATATGCCTAAATATTTGGCAAATGGATTTTTTTTCCCTTTCACAATATCAGCTACTTTTAATTTCTGAATATTTGGAGGGGTTCACTTGGCCTTTTTCCATTGGTATTCTCCCCTGACCCCTCCCCTTCCCTTCGGCCTTCCCTCTCCCTCGAGAGCTCAAACCCCTGCCGCGGCTGACCTAGGGCATGCTCCCCTACTAGCGCCCACTCCCCATGGCCCTTTCCCCCTCCTCCTCGCCATGATCTCCACCGCATCCCTCCTCCACCGCCGCAAGCGCCCCCGCGACGCCTCCTTCCTTCCCTCCAACTTGCACGGCCCGCAGCGCCGCCGCCGCTTCTGCGGGGGGGCCTTCTGTTCTCGCTTCTTCGCCTCCCCGTCGATCCGGCCGGGGGCGGGGTTCTCCCGGTTCGACATGGGCAACTTCTTCTCCGGCTTCCCGGCCTTCCGGCCCAGGGGCGAAGGTCTGAGGGAGTACAAGGGCTTGGTCGATGCGCGTGATCTCACGGTGGTCACCACGGACGATGCGGAGTTCCCCCCGGTGGTGGTGAGCCGGAGGATCAGGGACCCGAGGAAGGCCGTCTTGAAGGTGAACAGTGAACCGTACTACAAGAAGGCCCTCGCGAAGGCGAGGAGTCGCGACAAGAGGTTGAGCGAGCTCAGTTTGCAGGTGAATCTATTAGAGGAGACGCTTGCCGAGCTGCAGAAGTCGACCGAGGTACCCAAGGAGGTACAATTCGTTAGCATTTCACTGTTTTTGTGTTATTATGATCAGTGAATAGGAAGATCACAGTTCACGAACAGTGAAGTTTACATTACATCTTGTGTTGAATTAATGGAGGTTCCATGGAATGAGAGCTTTGTAACATAACTGCATAGTTGAGTATTTTGAAGTTTGAACTTGTTTCAAGTTTCAATGGTGGACAATTTGAGTGCTTCCTAGAATCTCCCATCCTAAATACATGTTTTGAATTGTTGAAAAGAAGGGAGAAGAACAAGCATGACTGTCTTGAACAATGTGTACTTTAGGGCCAATTCCCCTTTTAACTTTTTTTAAGAAGTCAGTAGATGTGCCATTGAATCTAGAGCTTAATTGGGGAAAAAGTATCTTCCTTGGTTGATTAATCTGGCTTGGTTGGAGCTCTGTGTTAACCTTTTATACTTTTGCTCACTGTCGGTTTCTGCATGTTGATCTTTTACTACTCAGGATTTCTCTGAACTCTTTATACCTCTCACTGCTGAAGAGGAAAATGAAGTTCATGAGTGCTTGTACGGTAGGGGTTCAAGGTGCTTTTCACGACCCTGTCTGCATATCACTTGAAGCTTTCTATGTACCTTGCTAGAACAATTGAGCATCACTCTTTTGTCCTTACAGTACTGAAGTCCTTGCACTGCATGAACCGTCTAACATTGAAGTTAGCAGAGAGAAGTTCCGGTGTTTGAGACCATGTGCCTGGTTAAATGACGAGGTAAATATTCATCTTGAATAGTTGAATATACTTATATACTAAACAAACTTCGCTAATTTCTTTGGTTTACATTGACCAGCCATAATCCTGGCCTAAATTATTTTATTTAATGAGGACATGGAGTTCTCTTACTTGCAGGTCATTAATTTGTATCTTGAATTATTGAAGGAGAGAGAGAAAAGAGAACCAAAAAGGTTTTTGAAATGCCATTTCTTTAATACATTTTTTTATAAGAAGGTTAGATCATAAGCTTCTTTTGCTCTCACCTATTGCATCTTCATATTGTCAATTTGTCATATTAAATATGCTTATTGTTTCTGTACTTCATAGCTTTGTATTTTTAGTATTTCTGGCAAATCATTGGTTCAGGATTTGGTGCAATGAACCTTATGTGTTTGAATATTGTGATCACCACTCTAGGAATATTATATTATATTTCACTTATGTTATTAATTTATGGACATTTATCACCTCAATATGCGTATTATCATTTTCAAAATTGCACAATCCTCAAGGTGTACCTTTTGTTGGCTAATTCCCATAATTATTCCATTATTTGTAGTTTTTTTGTGTCCTCGGGAGGTATATTTAGCAAAGCTCACATAAACTGTGACGATATATTTTTAAGCCAAATCTATTGCCATCATTTTCATGTGCCCAAACTAGATATTTTTGTAGAATTCAAAATTCGAAAGGTCTAATGCATGTATGTGAGCAACGCAAATTTGAAAATAATAGGGAATAATTGCCTAGTTGCCTTCATGGGCTTCTTAAATTATATCATTACTGGGTTTGGAGCTTTTGTTTGACATACTACATTAGCTTGTATTTATGGCGTATCTACTACTATTTTATTTATTTGGCCCATTTTATGTATATTAGTAGTTAATATCAGCATAGTTTGACTGCAGTCATACAACAGTGTAAATGTGTAATGCATTTTTAAATGGAGGGGTTAGTTCTGCATTTGCATTCTTGGTTTTCTTAGGTTGTGTTATCACTTGATTTATGACATTTGTTGTGGAAATGGCATAGATATTTTTATGTTTTCAAGATATCCTCACTTCATTCATTCATTGCTTGCTGGGAAAATTTCTAAAATATCACTCCAAAGGATGGTATTTAGAGAAATGCCACCCCAAGTAGTAGCCTTGTGAGACACCATTACCTTCTTTTTCGCTCACCTTGCACATTCTTAACCAAATACAACGGATTGGAAATTTCTTTTTTCCCTGGTTACTTCTGTAAGCTTCTTCTGATTTCTGGTACAGTGGTACATGCTTTTGCTTGCAGTGTGTCATCTATTTATCTATCCTTGAATTTTTGGTTTCTCATAATGTATCCTACTTTTTGCGACAACTTAGGGCCTGTTTGGATGGACTAAAACTAATAGATAGCTGGTTAATAGCTAGAGCTAATTGTTAGCTAGCTAATAGTTAGCCGGCTAAAATTAGTTCATGCCTGTTTGGATACTTTGGGCCAATAGATAGCTAAAGTCAATTTTACCCTTGCTACAACACTTGCCCTACATATAGGGGCAAGGGCAATACAATCAAAAGTTTAGTATTAGCTTAAATTAGTCCAGTTTTGTGGACTAATGGACTAATAATTAGCTAGGCAAGGAGCTAACAATTAGCTAGTTGTACTGTTTGGATCAACTAGGTCTAATTTTTAGTAGCTAATTATTAGTCATGTGGATCCAAACAGGGCCTTAAGCAAGAGCCATGGTTGCTACTTACCTTTGCTTATGCCAAAAAAAATCAAAGTTTATGTGAAGTTTCTACAGAATTTGGCACTAAAGCAGTGCATTATGGCAGGATGTGTGGACCAAGGTGGCTTGATCAGGGCCATAGACTGATCTATTTGAGGGCCCAATCTGATCTATGTGGGGCAATATTGTGTTGTATTGGGGATGGAAATGCTAGGAAATTCTCCGTTCTCCATCCACTTGTTTGATAACTTTTTTATTTTGGATTTACCCTTTAATTTTCATTTGTAGATGCTGATCACCAAATAATTGCTAATCTTCATTGACTCCCTGAGTTATTGGCTTTCTTGTTCAGCTTGCTTGTGGAAAAAATGGCTATGACTACAAATCTGTTAAAAGATGGACTACCAACAGGAGGTTGGGTTATGAGCTCATTGAGTGTGATAAAGTACAGTGATTGCTGCATTCTCTAATTCCTCTATTGTCACGGACATGCTTATTTATCACTGTAAACTGATCCTCAGAATTTACTTTTCAGATCTTTGTCCCTGTGCATAGAGATATCCATTGGTGTTTAGCAATTATAAACATAAAAGAAAAGGCATTCCAATATCTTGATTCTCTTGGCGGTGTGGATCATCATGTATCAAGAGTACTGGTAAGCCTAACTTAATTTCTTTAGAAAAAATATCCAATTGGGACACCCAGAAAATAGTCTCTCCATCTTTAGCTATTTCCTCCATGCCTTTTTTAAGATTGGTTGTTGCATGTGTTATGCACTCGGGACTTTGCATATTCCTAGTTATTTGTTTCATAAATACAATAAAAAATAGGTCTGTTGTTAAGCTTGTTTAATTCATCAAATACTTATTGGTTTGAGTGATCTTACCAGTACTATTGTGCAACTCACAGGCTAGATATATTGCAGAGGAAGTGAAGGACAAGAGTAATAAAGAGATCGACTTAAATTCTTGGCATGAAGAGTTAGTTGATTATATTCCTTTGCAGAAAAATGGGTATGTCTTGTATATACTAATGATCATTTTCTACATAAATTAAGCACTATGGAACCCATTCACTCTCAATAGCTCTAACTGTGATATGTAGATATAATCATCTAGTAACTTTCGGCCTTCCAATCGCAAGCAAGTTGAGTTAGCCTAGAGGTGAAACCCAACAGGAGTCATTAATCAAAGTTTAGACACATGAATAGCTTCTCTCCATGTACTCCTTTTCAAGACCAAATCTTTGGGAATATCCCATCCTTTCAAGTCTCTTTTTATTATCTCCTCTCAAGTTAATTTGGGTCTTCCTCTGCTTCTCCTCACACTATTGCTGCGCCTCAGGATTCCACTATGCACTAGTTCCTTTAGAGTTCTCCGTTGGACATATCCAAACCATCTCAATTGATGTTGGACAATCTTTTCTTCAATTGATGCTACTCGTAACCTATCATGTATATCGTCGTTCTGAACTCGATCCATTATTGTGTGCCCACAAATTCAACGCAATATACACATTTCTGCAACACTCAACTGTTGAACATGTTGTCTTCTTGTAGGCTAACATTCTGCAACATACAATATTGCATGTCTAATCGTCGTTCTGTAGAACTTGCCCTTTAGCTTCTGTGGTACCCACATGTCACTAGGGATGAAAACGAAGCGGAAACGGACAGAAATGAGTGTTACCATATCCGTTTCCGTATTTTGTAACGGAAACGGAAACGAATACGAACCGAATAAGGAGCTTACAAGAACATGGAACCGAATATCTATCAGAATAAAAAACTTTTCATATGTGAAAAAGATATGATAAACCAATAAATATGATCGATTTACATATATATATTAATAAATGATAAATATATATAATAAAGTAAAAAACATGTTTTATAGAAAGTTTTGGTTCTAATGAACATATATTACTTATTTATAGCAAATAATTATATATTAATTTAATTTAAATTTTTTATTATTTCCCGAATAGAAGATAGTTCAAAGTTTTACATGATGTGAAAAGGCAAAGGCTAATATTTTATATAGTAACAGTGAAAATGGAAACTTTCTGTTTTTGTAATGTGGAATATTCTGTTTCCGTATCTGTTTTTGTCGGAAATCATTGTTCCATTTTCGCTTCCGTTTCTGGATAAAAAATCTGCTTCAATTTCCATTTCGGGGTTTTCTATTTTCGTTTTCATATAACTCTCTGTTTTCGTGTTGTCCGGAACAGACGAAAACTTTCCGCTCTGTTTTCATCCCTACTTGTCGTAGAGAATATCAGAAGCTTGTTGCTACTTTATCCTCCCGACTTTGATTCTATGACTAACATTTTCATCAATATCCCTATCTCTTTGAAGCATCTATTCCAAATATCGAAAGGTATCCTTCATGGACACTGGACATGACCTTCCAAACTAACATCTTTCTCCTTATGTGTAGTAGTGTTAAAGTCATATCTCATATATTTAGTTTTAGTCCTGCTAAGTCTAAAACCTCTGGACTCAGAGTCTGCCTCCACAACTCCAATTTCCTATTTACGCCCGTCCGACCTTCATCAACTAGCACTACATCGTCAACGAGACATACACTAAGGGATATCCCCTTGTATGTCCCTTGTGACCTCATCCATCACTAAGGCAAATAGATAAGGGTTTAAAGTTAATCCTTGATGTAGTCCTATTTTAATCGAAAAGTTATAAGTGTCACCATTACTTGTTTGAACACTAGTCACAACATTGTTATACATGTTCTTAATGAGGGCAACATACTTTGTTGGGACTTTATTTTTGTCTGAAGCCCACCATGTGTAGGCCCTTTTTTCACTTCCTATACTGCTCCACAACTTGTCTTAATAGGAAAATTGCTTCTATGGTTGACCTTTCGAGCATGAAACCAAATTGGTTTATAGAGATCCCTGTCATTCCTCTCAAACGATGCTCTATGTATGGCTCACCAACTTAATCCCTCGATAATTAGTGCAACTTTGAATATCTCTCTTACTCTTGTAGATTGGCACCAATATACTTCTCCACTCTTCAGTCATCTTGTTCGACCAAAAAATATTGTTAAACAACATGGTTAGCCATACTATGGCTATATCCTAGATACATCTCCACACCTCCAATGGGATACCATTAGGGCCCATCGTCTTACCCCCTTTCATCCTCTTCAACGCCTCTCTAACCTTAGATTCTTGGATCATCCACACGAAGCACCTATTGGTGTCATCAAAAGAGTCATCCAACTAAAAGGTTGTTTTTTCATTCTCATCATTGAACAACTTGTTAAAATACTCTTGACATCTATGTTTGATTTCATCCTCCTTCACCAAGAGTTGCTCCCTCTCATCCTCAATACACTTAACTTGGTTGAAATCCCTCGTCTTCCTCTCACGGACTCTAGCCATCCTATAGATGTCCTATCCTTTCGTATTCAATCATTGGTAAAGGTTCTCGTAAGCGTGGCCCTTTGCCTCACTCACAACTCGCTTTGTGGTTTTCTTTGCTACCTTATACTTTTCTATGTTGTCCGCACTCCTATCATGGTACAAGCGCCTATAGCGTTCTTTCTTCTCCTTAATAGATCTTTGGATGTCCTCGTTCCACCACCAAGTATCTTTAGATTCACATCCACTTCCTTTGGTCACTCCAAACACCTCCGAAGACACCTTTCGAATGTAGGTTGCCATCTTCTCTCACATGTTGTTTGCGCTGTCTTCTTCCTTCCAAGAGACCTCTTCGATAACCCTTTCCTTGAAGACCTCTGCCATCTCTCCTTTTAGTTTCCACCACTTTATTCTTGCAATCTTGGCTTGTTTATCCCTATGAACAAGCACCTGATAACAAAAATCGGTCACCATAAGCTTATGTTGAGAAACAACACTCTTCAAATATCACCTTACAATCCAAGTATGATCATCTATCCTCTCTTGTTAGTAAAAAGTCGATCTGGCTATTGTGTTGGCCACTACTAAAGGCCACTAGATGGGGCTCTCTTTCTAAAGAAAGTGTTGGCTATCATCAGGCCAAAAGCTATAGCAAAGTCCAAGACTTCCTCTTCCTCTTGATTCCTATCATCATACCCAAAACCTCCATGTGTTGTCTCGAAACCTGCTCTTGTTGTGCCTACATGACCATTGAGATCTATAAAAGCTTCTCACTAACAGGTACAACTCTAACCATGTCATCTAAGTCTTCCTAGAACTAGCTCTTAGCACTTTCATGGTGACCTACTTGGGGGGCATACACACTAATTAAGTTCAAGACCATACCACCAATTACAAGCTTGACTAAAATGATCCTATCTCCTTGTCTTCTCATATCCACCACACTATTCTTAAGGCTCTTATCAATCAATATTTCTACTCTTTCTATCTGTAGTTGTCCTCGTGTACCAAAACTTGAAACCTTTATTGTCCACCTCCTTCGCCTTCTGACTCTTCCATTTAGTCTCCTGAACACAAGATATTTATACGTCTCCTAATTTCTACATCAACTAACTTTCTTAACTTGCCTGTAAGGGACCCTACATTCCAACTATATAAATGGATCCTAGTTGACTCGACTAGCTTCCTTAATCCTTATGCTTCGCACTCGTCGAGTCAGATGTGAATACCCTTACTCATTTTTCACTACACCCGGGTGCCGATGTAGTGCGCCACTAAGGAAGCGATGACCTGATCCTTGCTCACTAGACACCGTGTCTAGATCACAACATGTCGACCCATCCCTTGCCCATTTAACATCATACCCGGGTTCCAATATGGCGCGTCACTAAGAGGGTTACGCCCCAACGGTTTCTATTGGGTTTCATCTCTATTTGAGTGACTAGGTTTTACATTGGTTTGTTGAGCTTATCACAACCTTTTAGGGGAAAGGGACTCTCCCTCCTTCACCAGGGCTTGAGACTTACTATGTTGAGAGAACATAGGCGGAGTTTCATCTTTGAAATCCATGTTTAGTTGGATGGCCGTATGCAGAGTACAATTTGTAACTCAAGTAGCTGTACATGCATATCATGAATTGTTAACTTGTTATGATGAACGATAACATCTTAATTGACACAAGCAACTTACATTTTAACAGGTATGATTGTGGTATGTTTATGCTCAAGTACATTGATTTCCACAGCAGAGGACTGAGCCTATCTTTTAGTCAGGTGAGTTTGATTTAAGAATCTATTCCATCTGCCCCTGGCCAGTACTTAGCAATTTGGACTCCTGTGTTGGAGGCTTAGGAGCAGGGTTCTCCAAACCATTTAAGGGCCAGTTACCACAAACCACTGGCCGGCAAGGTCGGAAACCGTGGTAACTGCTCTAGTTAACGCAGTTTGGGGAACCCTGCTTAGGAGTGTAAATTTATGGTGTGTATAAGCTTGTGTTTCATTCTTTGGCACAAATTGAGCATAAGCTCCAGTCTGTCGGAAGGTGATTATACTTAACTCTTTTGAAAATTGTTTGTTTGGAACTGCAGGAAAATATGGAATACTTCAGAAAGAGAACTGTGAAGGAAATCTTAAGATTAAGAGCCGACTAACGAATACCAATCCTTTTCGTTTTGGTAAACAGCTGATTAAGTTAAGTTGATATTCATTACCACAGAATTGTCCAAAATAGTGCGTACATTCTTGGATGTTGCTGACGAAGATACGAAATATACGTTTTCAGTAAGATGCTAGAGTTGTGTCAGCGTGTAAACCTTAAGCTGCTGACTTTGGATGATGCTGATACTACCAGATTTCTGTAAAGTTATTGTTTTTGGTGCTTTGGTTGTCAGAAAGAACATACGAGGGAATAGAATCTTGCGTGGGGTTGAACAGTTTGTTTTTGAAGGGTGAGCTTTAGAAGCCTAGGTGCAGTGCTACTGATAATTTATCAAAACTTATAATGTAGAAATTAGCTATCCCTTCTAATATAGGGATTGGCTGGCTCTGATGTGGCACATATATGTTTCTTCTGATTCATGTTGTTAGACACCGTACACTTTTCCATTTTAGACCTTGTGCTTGCAGTCTCTATTGTTCTTTCTTTCAAGGGGCATCCATCTCTCTAAAAGATGCATGTTTTAAAAAAAATGGAGATGCAGGGTATGGATCACCGTACCTCTCGCATGCTAAGCGAGGGCTCTACCATCTGAGCTACATCCCCTGGTTTGGTTTAGAAATTTCATTATCTTGTGGATTCTGAAGGATAACGCCCTCACTTGATTATCTTTTTAAATACATATATAAGTATAATTCTAACTTGGAGAAGGGTGCTAGCTAGCCGAAAACTTCAGCGTACGAATTAAGTTAAGTTCATATTCATTACCCCAGGAATTAAGCCTAGGGAAAAAGATGCAGGGTATGTATCACCGTACCTCTCTCATGCTAAACCTGAAATATAATTCTAACAAGAATATGGATGAGGAGCCAAACCGCGTCGCCCAAACATAACATCATAAAAACACCAAACAGCATTAGCGCTAACCGGTGGCCAGACCAGATTAGTTGAGCAGCAACATCAAGTTAATGATCAAAGTAAACCGAGATTGCATGTGCTGTAGACCTAGCCTGTTGCAAACTAGATAGACAAGCAAATAGTGCAGCTTAACTGGAAAAAGAACTCGGTGTCCCAGGAAAAATTAACTGACATGGAAATCAAGAAAGGTCCGACATGTGTTTTGAGTGAACATAATCCACATGGTGGCATTGAAGGAACTACTAACAGCCGAAACAAAAGAGGACACATGACAACAGTGCTTACATCTGATGATTTCATCAATACAAGTTCATAATACATAGTTTCAATATAACGGAGCCTCTTGCTAACATTTGGATGTATTGAACATAGAAGGCAGCAAATAGTCATACATGAGAAGCTCATGTCAGCTACCCACATTAGCATAGCACTTCTATTCAGATTTAGCCTGAAAATGTAACTAAATTATTGTTAGCACAACCATGAAACATGCAATGATCAGAAGTAGGAAACATGGATGAGGAATAGTATTATACATCAGGAGACCGTGAGCGAGATGGGCTCCTGCTTGGGCTCTGTTTCTTGGGGCTTGATGCTTCAACATTTGCAGGCTGGGGAAAACATTGGGAAGCAAAAACTAAGTAAACAAACAAAAAAGAGATGTTTTATTATTATCAAGGAAACTTACAGAAGCGTTGGGGGATTTGGATACTGCTGGTGATCTGCAAAAAATTCCAGAAACAACCTTGTTCAATATCCAAAATGCAGATTTAACGGCTTGTTCCAACAACCTCAATACTTTGTCCAGCATTGGACCGACCAAATGAACATGGAAATAAGCCGTAGAAAATTTAGTCCAAAACATGTAGTATTGAATGCAATTAGAGCATGCAAGCCACAACAACCATATGAAGCATGCCAGAGGTAGGGAGATAACTCATTCCTCAAGCATTGAACACCAAGCATATTCCTAGTCATTGTACCATCATAATCCATACATCGTCAATCCTTAATGCTCTTACGTCCAGAATTCCAAAAAATGCGCTATGCCCAATCTCTGATGGTAATCAGTTACAGTGCATTAGGTCAAAGAATTGGATCATTTTAGCTTTCCATAGAAGCTCTCAATAAATGGGCATACCTCATACCAACCAACAGAATTGTAGCAAATTGAGCAAATCCCATCCTCAATATCCTAATGCGCAATCCCCAGATCGCCACACAATCCCAGATAAAATGAAGAGATAATCGAGTCTTCAAAAAACAAATGAGACTAAGCAGTTTATATTGTTTATAACATAATACATTAATATGAGTTACAAGGAAATCCCCAAGAAATTAAATAGTATAGCATGCTAGCAATTATAACAGGTAAGTTCAACTAAATTAATTAATGAAGTTAATATTCTAAAAAGAGAACCGGACACTAATTACAACAGAATAGTTAGATACCAAATGAAGTATGCTGTATAAACAGTGAACAGGCCTTGCCTCAGGCCAACGAAGATTGCAGGACAGAGAGACGTTGTTAGAAGAACAAATGCTGATCACTGTTTTCAAATTATCAGATTTACACAGGAGACTCATTTGCCAATATGAGAGCACAATAGGAAATGATTATGGTATGCAGGCAGATTAGATCATGGTGTGTGTTTTCCTTCTTTGGAGGGCATGACGTGCTCCAAAAGAGGATAGTTTAGTACAATTTAACTTAAGAATTAAAAATATAATTGGATAGACAATAGATGAATCATACTTTGATGGAGAATGTCCTTTTGATGCTGACCGTGAACGAGAAGAAGCAGATCTTGACCGAGAACGAGAACGAGATACTGAACGGCGAGCTCTAGGAGATTTGCTGCACAACATATTCAATACAAGTTGGTTATCAACAAAGTTACCCAAAGACATCATAATATGATAACAAAGCTACCCAAAGACATCATAATATGATAACAAAGCTACCCAAAGACATCAGAATATGATAATCAGACCTTAGACTCCTGCTTTTGCTGTGGCTGCGGCTACGACTTGGGCTACGGCTACGTGAATAGGAGCGGGCACGCTTGGCATCATATTCCTTCACCTGTAGAGAAGACGTACATGGTTAACCACAGAAAGTGGTTCCCAAGGCTGAACCAGAAAATGGAAAAGACAGATTTTACCCTTATATGACTATGGGAGAAGGCATTCTTGAATTCACTGTCATCAAGTTTCTTTATCTGCAGATGGTGATCAACAGCCAAGTGAACATTTCAACCATCAGGTGTCGTAGGCCATATAGTTTACAGAGTATCAGAAAGGGCTGAGATTAAATGCTTCACACAAATATGCCAGTGGATACAAGAATATGTATTAACATATAAACTTACAGCATATTTCATATCATCATAGTTTGTGTAGTCCACAATCCCTACGGTACCTGAAACAAAACAAAAACATAAGACAAAACCTAAAGAAAAATACAGAAGAATTATTTATTCAGTAAATTAACAAAGGGCTAAAACACTAAAACTATGATGGTATGAAACATGCAATCAAAAGGGCAAAGAGGGCCCAGCACAGCAGGAGTTGCTTCCCCCAACCTTTACAGCAGAAGCACAAACGAGCATAAGGGCATGTTTGGTTTGCTTCCCAAACATGTCATGCCAAAAAACTTGGTAGTGGCAAAACACTTGATGCCTATTTGGTTTGTTGCCACTTGCCAAAAATAATTGGCATTGCCATAATTTTGGTAAGCAAGCTCACATCTTTAGAATTTTGGCAACTAACCAAACAATCATACTCTACCAAAATATTTGAGGTACATAGGAAAACTATGCAAAGAGAGTAGTTTGGTGGACTTGATAAAGAATTTCCATCCTGACACAGGAAACAAAAGAGCAAGGAATTTCAAATGGGTTTGCTTGTTTGCAGGAATTCTTTTGGGATGTACTTAGATATTAAGATTCAGAGGTATTGTGGACATTGGTCAATGATCCGATGTAAGCTACAGGTTGAAGGCTTGGAGCTGTTAATGTCACCATAACATACTTGGACTAATCAATTGAGCCTTCCTACTTGTGATATATCACCAGAATAATTTCTTTATGTATGTTACTTAAAGAGGTATGGTGGATATTACAGAAGCTAAATAAAAATTGAAACTGTGGCACAAAACATGCATATTACCACTGTTTTCACGATACACTTCTGAGAAACAAACATCACCAGCCTTACGCATATGGTCCTGAGGAGCAAATGTTCAGGACAATGTGTTATTCTCCAAGGAAAGAACTATTTTCTACATTGAAAATGAAAAAAATAAAAGGTGCTTGCAACAAACCTTTAAATCTTGCCATGATGCAGAAGAAGGCAATCCAGTAACCAGAACTGTGTTAAGTATTGCAAATCATTAAACATGCAAGCATAGAATTGAGCACTAAACATCAACTTTGAACATAGATGAAAACCATACCACGGAATTCTGAGTGCCTGGACACACCACGGCGTCCTCCACCAGCAAAGCTGTTGGGACGGTCATAGGAGGAACTGTTACCTCTCCCACCATGAGCAGGTTCGACCTGCACACAGAAGTAGGCATTGTACAGACAAATCAAAATAACAGGAACCGAGAAGTAGTAAGTTATGAATAACTCTAGTGTTGCTGTGTTGTTACCCTAAGACGGTGTCCATCAAAATTGTACCCATCCCGGCCAGCAACTGCATCTTCAGCATCACGAGGATCTTCAAACTAAAAAGTTAGCACACTAGCTTATATTAGCTTTGTATGACCTTAACTATTTAGCAATAGGAAGGTCTCATCCCAGGACCAAACAAGCATTATGTGAAACATCTTGGGAGAATATTACCTCTACAAAAGCATAGCCTGGTGGCCTTGGAGGGATCTTCAAGTCAATGTCAACAATTCGTCCATACTACATGAAACAAGGTTAAAATTGTTAGATATTGAAGATAGAATCATGTCCTATAACTCAATTGTAACATGTCCTATGTACTTCCTCCGTTTCAGAATGTAAGTCATTCTGACCTTGCCTAGATTCATCTATAGATCAATGTATACGTTTTATATATGTGTCTAGATTCATTGATCTATAGATGAATCTAGACAAGGCCAGAAAGACTTACTTTGAAACGGAGGAAGTATTAAATTTTGGGTTCATAAGTACAGATAGCAAAAAAATGTTAGCGCTAAAATAATGAATCTGAACTTGAATTTGGAATTTTGGCGACGTGTTATTTGGTGTACACCATGACTCCATGAGTGCACAAAGTGCTTGTGTGAGCGGGATGTGTTCCCTTAGACCACTAAGATACTAAATAATAAATCCCATCAACTATTTAAGTAGAGTACATCAAACTAGAGTCAGCTCTCTTCTATAAGAATAAGTCGTCCAAGTCCAGGTAGCCATATGATGAACTGAATCTAGCAAACGCATGCAAGTAGCAACGCATCCAGGTGGCATAAAAGCAGCCTGATTATTCTGTTAACGCTATGTACACAATAAAATAGCTACCCTGACCTTATAAAAGATATCCTCCACCTCCCTCTCGCGGATGTCGCCGGGGAGGTTCCCGACGTAAATCGTCCGGCTCCAGCGCCTGCTCATCTTCCACCCGCTGCAACCAAACAAGCACAACCAGTCAGCGCTCCGCAACTGCAGGCAACGCATCGCAAAAAAAATAAAGGAAACGAAGTAGCCAAATCGCCCCCCGCATCTCCCCAGTCCAAGCTCCGATGCGCGGGCGGATCTAGTACGGCGCGAGGCAAGAACCAGGACAGGAGAAGAAGAGAAGGAGGGGAGGCTTTTACCGGGAAGCGCTGGGGATCTGGGAGGCGAGGGGGGAAGCTGGCGATGGAGCTAGGGTTTGGCTTCCGCGGCCGCTCGGACGAGTCGAGGAGGTGGGGGGGAGACAGGAGGAGGGCAGGGTTTATCGAGCTCGCGGATCCGAAGAAAAGAAAGATGAGAGGTGGGTGCAAACGCGGAGGCTGCTTAGGAGGGAGCAGGCCCGGCCCATATCTCTTACACCCATGTCTGTTTATCTTTTTTGTACGCATTTGATTTGTTTCAGCTTTACAGCCGGCACGCTCATGGAAATAAACAGGCTGTCCATGTTACTTACGCCCGGCCCATTCGGAGTTTGGTCAGAGGGGTGTGTACAGATTTTGAAAAAATCACCGCGAGTCGTGAAAAGATTGTTATAAACTATAGAAAAGTTGTTGTAAGCTATGAACTGTAAAAAAAACTTTGAAGTCGTTTAGTTGGGGTAACTACGGAGTTCTGCTTTGGTAGTAAGTATCTGTAATATCTTTGGTATAGAGACCGGTGGTGACGCTGCGGGGAGGAGACGGGCGGTGGCTATTGGAGCATGAAGGATGGAAAGATTTTGGGGATAGAAACAATGGTATGGTGGGTAATTTTTGTAAAGTTTGGATTAAAAGCTGTGAAAGCTGAGTGAAAGCAGCTCTTAATTTGTACATGAAAAATTATAGTTTTTGGAGAAGCTGATTTGTTCTTAAACCTATTGATTCAACTTTCTACTTCTTAAAGTTGATGGAAAAAGTTAAACCAAACACACATTAGATCATTTATCCACCAATTTCTGAAGATATATTCCCCGAACACCGAACCATCGTACTTTGTTAATCTGTAATCCGAATAAAGCGTTCATGTCATATTGTCACCAGTGCGTTAATTTTTCTCGTCGATACAATTAGTTCATCCTAGTTGTCGTTGATAGAATTTTAACCGCTAATCAAGCACTCTTGCGAATAACTCAAGTACAGGCTAGCATTATTTATATGGGCCTTGAACAAACAAAGCACACGGCCATCATAAAACCGAATTAAGTCAACACGTAGGTACATGCGCAGCAAAAGCTTCATGCAGTAAGCTGCGCTGTTGTTTCGCAAACACGGGAGCGAAGCGATGGATCTCATGGAACGGCAGTACTACGTAGCGAGCTAATACAAGGCGATGGATTATAGGTTTCAGGCCCGCTTGACGGGGTCGAAGTTGGAGACGGCGACGACGGCGCCGACGATGGCGACGAGCACGACGCCGCCGGACGCGATGCTGAGCAGGAAGTTCTTGAGCGACGGCGACAGCGCCGGCGCGGCCTCCG
>KE372334.1:585773-600780 GCA_000418225.1 Zizania latifolia
TCATGTTCATATCGAACCATATATCAATCATAACATTTCATAATGATTACAGGTAGAATTGCAATGTATTCTTATATCCGATGAACGATCTGAATTTTCAGAACACAATATTGTGATAAAAGTTGATTGTAAGCAGTCAAAAAAACTAATCCCATAAATCTACTTACTTGTTATCAAATTTCACTTATACAGTACTCCATATATATTTTCATGCGGGCGGCGCGCGGCGCGAAACCGGAGCAGAGTGCAGGCGGCACTGAAGCAGACCGGTGCACGGGCAAACTACGGTGGGAGAAGAGGGCTGCAACGAAGAAGAAGGCTGCACACAGGAGAAGTGGGGCGAACGGGACGACGGCGGGCAGAGTCCAGGCGTGTGCACGAGATCTGGAGAAAAGACGGAGGAAACAACAAGGGATGCCCAACGCGCAGCAACTGGTTTCTTCGGGCATTGGTGAGGAGTCATGGTATACACCATGAGGATGATGAGTGCTTGTCAACTGGAAAGATGAAGTGTCGAGAAGGTTGAAGTGAAGAGGAGAGTGAAGCTCGACCGTGACGGAGCTTGCACGTGACTCAGGTACACGGACGGACGTCGGCCGGACAGAGGGGTCGCGGAGGCGTGCCGGTCCAATCCGGGTGCTTGAAGCTGAAGCGGCAAGAAGGAGGTGTGATCCGGTGTAGTGCCGACCGGTGCGACCCAGGTACACGGGCGACCGACCGCCAGACTGAAGAGCCACGGGGTCGGATCGGGCCCAATCCGGGTGCACGGTGCGGGGGCACCGGACGCTTTGACGGCTTCGGCTTAAAACCGTCAGAATTAACGGAAAGTGTACATCCCGTTAAAAATTTAGCGGTGTCGTGACGCTTACGTTTAACCGCGATACCGAATAATTCTGTGTCTGTAATTTTACCTTTTTGCTCCTCGGGCTAGTACTGTTGGAACACTCTAGAATAGGGGTATTGTGGTCTTTTGCTTCAGCCCATGGGGCTATAAATATCTGCAGCCACTATTGTATCAAGTGAGGTTTTTGGAGAAAATATATGTTATTTTTGAAGTAAGGGTGCAGCCTCCCACCTACCACTCTTGGCTTCTCCTAGAAGCTTCTCAAAAAATCCCTATTCTGAACAGGAGCTCTTTCGGATGATTCACTTCCCTATCTTTCTTCCTTAATTTGCTCCTACGCTTCTACGGTTTATTTTTTTGTTGATTTTCTCTCGGCGTTCGTGTTTTGTCTTCCGTGGTGGCTTGTGCGCAGTGTTTCAGTTTGCGTCTGGGAACTTGTTTCCGATCAGCTGTGTATCTATCTTGCTATTCATCTCACCGACTGTTTGGTTCTTGTCTGGTGTACTGTGTTCTCGCAGATCAGTTTTTTTGAATTTTTTTTGGGTTGCATCTGATTGAATTGTCTGCGTACGGAAGAAGGAAAACTCAAGCTATATTTTCTTTGTTTGCGTTTGAGAATGATTAATTCCACAGCTCTGTGTTCTTCTCTGAACTTTAATTAACTTTCTGCATCAAACCGGCTGCTGATTTTTTCTGTCCGGTCCCATCTAAAGTGCTGTCGATGCTATGACTGCATGCAGTCTAGTTTCTTTTGTGTCTGCAGAAATCCCTGTGTCAGCATATAGCCCTAATCTGCTAGCATATTGTGTGGTCAAATCAGACCATCTGGTGACTGTTTTTGCAAAGCAGCAGATCGTTTTACTTGATTGCATTGTGCAGTGTACGTGCTGCATTTTATTGTTCTGTTGGTAGCTAAGTAAAGCACAGAGATTTGATACTTTAAGTTTATTCTCAGTTTTTACTCAGTGCAACAGAACCCAAGTCCGGTTTTTGATTGAATGTAAATTTTGGGCGCAAGAAACAATGCACTAATCCGGCAAAGTTTTTTTATTCACTGCACCATATTTTTGTGCGGATTGATTTTATGTCCCGAGTTTTGAACTTTTTCGAAGCATTTTGTTGATTGTCTCGATTTCCGTGCTTATGTGATTAGTGGTTAAAATATGTGGATTAACTTTTTAGAGTACAGTGCTTTCACTTGATCATTAAAATTGTAGTACTCATCAAGAAGTGAAGTTTAGTCTAATCGGCACCGCAACAACCTCAACGCTCCATCGAAAACTCTACGGCAAATTTAAGGTAACCAAATTTCCTGCATTTAATTTGAGCGATTGATTTTTGAGTTGTTTCCTCTCATACTTGAAATTGGCAAATCATTTACAAGAACAATTTGTATGAGATAGACTTGTGATGTATCAAATGAAAATAATATATGAGATGACCCTGTGATGTACTACGAGATTTGACGATCAAATTTTCTATACCTTACGCGATTAATCTTTAATCTTTCGGTCGTCTATATTTTAGCGTCTCTCATCATCACTTAATGTTTGTTCTGTGTCTGTTTTCTGTTTTTCAACACTCTTTGTTCTAGTGCTCATATCACGTTGCATTGGAGTGGACCATTTTAGCTTTGAGCTTTATCGAGGTCACTCGCAAACGTGATACTGAGAATTTGAAAAGTTGTGAAATTTTTTCGACCATTCACCATCTCTCTGGTCGCCTACTCTGATCCTACAATTGGACGCCGAGCTGACTCGGTTTCTTGATGTAGAAACCGTTTCCTTCTCACTCTTCTTTAAATCTCATTCCATTTCAGCGAAATGTTTACATGACACTGTAATTAATGGTATGGAAACTATCCTAATTATTGTATTGGGAGTGCTCTAATAGCGTAGGAGTATGATTTTTATTTTTTTTACCGCAAGATGCACGAACGCTTCAAAACCTCGGACCCCACATATCAGGATCCGCACGTCGTTGCCGCTCCCGTACGCAGCGAGAAGTCCTCCTCGAGAACTCCGCCGAATTAGCTAGGGTCCGTTTAGCTGTGGTTGCGAGATTGTCATCTCACCAGATAAGACCGACACACTCACTAACATTAACCATTAATTATTAATACGTAGTAATTAGTCTATTTTTAATTAATGATTATCATGTCAAAATTAGAATCGATAGAGATCAATTCGTAGTTTCGTACAGGTTGCACTAAGATTAATCTTTTATTCCGTCCATCTACCCTCGAACTAATCCTGAGGGGCCGCGCCCCTAAACACGGCTGCTTCCGTCGGGCGGCGTCACGTGAACGGGTCTTCTGTACGGGCGGCGTGAGAGGCTTGCACGTGGGCCACCCCTGTCGATCTTATCCACACCCGGGTCCACCTCCACACTTGCTTGCGCGCCCCGCAACGCGACACCGCGCTGCGCCGCTGCGGCTGCGCCACCTCGCCCGTGGGCCCACCCGCATCAGTACGGCGGTCCATGGACCGGGTGCACGCAGCGTTGGATCGATCAGGCCCAGCGGCCTAACTGCTACTATAAATAGGCTCCCGCCCGTTTCGCTTCCTCCCTTCCTCTCCCCCCGGATCCGGTCCGAAGCGAGAAACCTCTTCTGGATCTATCCATCCGGTGACCATTCCAGTGGCAGTGTCGTAATTTCGAGACGAAGACGACGAGGTAGAGGCATGGGCCTCCTCGACAAGCTATGGGACGACACCGTTGCGGGGCCCCGCCCGGACACCGGCCTTGGCCGCCTCCGCAAGCACGCCGGCCGCCCCGCCGCCGTCAAGATCAACGGTGACCCCCCTCCACACACACACCGACGCCGCATCTAGAATTTACCAGCCTGCCCTTCTGCTAGTGTAGTTCGCCGCTTGTATCGTACTACTATCCTTCGATCTAACTCCCGATTGGGTTTCGTTGCAGACGCGGCTGGGGACGCGTCGATGGTTGTCCCGCCGACGCCGCCGGCCGGAGCCGATGAGGCGCCGATGAAGGTGACGCGCAGCATCATGATCAAGCGCCCGGCGGGGTACCCAGCGTCGCCGAGGAGCTCGGCCAGCACGCCGCCGGCCTCTCCGGCCGGATCCACGCCGCCCATCTCGCCGTTCGCCGGCGCCGGTGAGATCCTGGATCCCACGACCGCCTCTCACTCTTCCCAACTTTTCGCTAGGGGTAATTCGGTCATTTACCAACCTGCACTGTCTTCGTGTTGACGGGAAATGCCATGATGGGTAGGCAGCTGTCGCCTACGCGGGTTTTGTTCCGGAGCTCGGAAGCGTCTAGATGAGGCTAGGGGCATTTCAGACATTCTACCCAAGTGGGCGCTTTATCTCCTCTGGTCCCTATCGTGGATTCATGACTGGATATTACCGTATTGATTATTCGACAAGTTATCATGTGTGACTTGAAATGCAGTAACAGTCGGATAAACGTAGCTATCATGATGTGGGCTCATGTGGCTGTGCGGTAAGCGGTAGTCTTCAAATGGAAAATGGTGACGCCACTTCTGTTATTTTTAGAATTAAAAAACAGACACGTTGGGTCTGTATTGCGTATTGACCTGCGTTATATACAGTGTGTTTCCTAATGCTTGCCACAGTTCAAAGCTCCTCGTCACCAAAACTTAGTTAGTGTTTAGGCTAAGATGGAGATTTTGACAGTTACAATTATTTTTCAGATGGACAGTTACAATTATTTTTATTATCTGAAGCTCATCAAATGGTTTAGATTCTTGCTCTATAACGTGAAACTCAATAGGAAATTGTTTAGGTTCTTGCTTCAGATTATAAAGAGTTCAGAAAACGTAGCGCTGTTTCGTGGCACCAAATTGCATCGTCTCTGTTGCGTTTGAGTGTGCGTGCATGCACTTCATCGTTTCTGGCAACGGGAACCAGCGGTGAAGGTGTCACAGTGCAGTTTGTTGGGTTCTTACGTATTCGTTGCTTGCCTGAGAAGAAGTTTTGGGTTCTTGGCCAAATCGTATCCAATTTGCTTGGATGATTTTGATGGGGAGGCTTAACAAGTCAAGAACATAGACTTGATAATGCCAATCGAAGCGTCCACCAAACTCCCCAATCACAGAAAAGAATTTATGTTTTCATAAACATACTGTAAATCTGTAATGAAAGCCTGATAAACAAATGAATGGCACGTGCCTGTGCAATTAGCTGTCAACATAAGTATGCTTTCTTATATCTATGTCGACACAGGTACTTTGTATGGATTAGAATCTAGTGTCATCTTCTGTAGTATTATTCTACGTGCAGTATTATTTATCGAGGTGCCTTTATTAAAAGTTAGACATCGGATGGGGGTATCGATCACTCTAGAAACAACAACTGCTTCCATATTCTAATTTATCGATGTTTCAGTTTTCAAGTCCATGACTGCATCGAGGTTTAGTAGAATCTTTTTTTGGAAACTTTAGTGTTCCAAGTCTTGATGCATTTTCATCCACTGTTGGGATTAGCGAGGGTGTTGAATTCAAATGTGTCACTTGTTAGTGTAAATAAAGCATGGACCTCTAGTAAAACAGTTGATTTTCCTCAATATATGACCATATGAGTCATATGTTGAGCGTGCTATTAATTGTTCACCATTGGTTCCTATTGTTGTGGCGCCTTGTAAACCTCTTTTTTTGCCAGATAGTAATCGCATCTTGCTTAATCTTGAGGAACTGAATTCACCAGGTGGTCGCTTCAGAAGGAAATCATCGTCTGATGCATATGAGAGGGCAACGCCTGGGCCGGCCAGTCAACCTCCTCCCCCGTTTGAAGTGTGAGCGCCCAGCATGCTCACGCATGTTTTTGCTCCTTGCCCAGCATCTACTTCACACAAGGCAGAGGAGGAAGAGAGACATATCAAGAGCGAAACGGATGGAAGTTGAGGGCTGTCTACTTATCTTACCTCTACTGTGATATAATGTAGATGCCAGTAAGTACGTGTACTGCTCGCCGTCTACTATGTATGGTTTTGTGTAGAGTGTGGTGTGTGGTGTGCTATATATGTATATATGTTTGCTCCGGGCTGCTTGCTGCGTGGAGCCATGGAGCTTCCTGCAGCAAAGCCCGCAGTAAATCTTTCCGTCGCATCTGCGTGTCCGGTGTCCCCTAGGAACGCTACTACTAATGTCAAGGGATGGTGGATGAGCTTGCAGGACTGCAGGTCACGGTGGCGGGTGTTTGATTTTGCTTGATGTATTATGTCAAGAGTAGTAGAAGGTGTTTGCTTGAACAGTTGAAATCTGTATATTTGGAATAATGTGAGCCACAAGGGCCTGTAATTTGTGCTGTTTGTCTGTGCTTGAATATTATAATAAGTTAATTTTCAGGTCCAAAGTAGAAACAGATAAGTTGATTTTTACAGATCCAAAGTAGAAACAAACAATTTAAACTATTTGGTCAGCTTATTGAAATATCAAGCCCAAAAGCCATATTACTAGTCCTATAAGCTATGTAGAGAAGCTTATTTCAGCTTATGAATCGATTTTTTACTACAGTGCCCATAGAACTTAAGGAAATTATTTACCAACTGCCACTCGCTTATCCTTGTTTCGCTCAGAAAAAATTAGAACATTGTAGAATTTAGCCATACAAATACAACAATCTAAAACTCTAATAATCTGTCAAATAACTTATAGCTTATTCTTACTAACTTATCATAAACCAGCTTATATAATCCAGAATATTATAATCCCAAGGAAGAAAACAGGGCCTAACTAAGCTGCTTTTTTAGCCTCTGGGCTCTGCGCCTCTGCCTAACAAGGTAGTAGGTGTGAATTACAAAAGGCCGGCCGGCACCGTGCAATCATTGTGCGGAAGCACTAAGTGCAGCAGTGGCGCTGGAAAAGTGGCCTGCAGCCTTCAGGAGAAGGTTTTCCCCAAGATTTTAGATTTGTGGGTTCACGTAGACTCACAAGATTTTAGACTTGTCCGTCCTATATCTTTTAAATTTTAAAATTTATATTAAATACAGCAATACAGTACTAATAAAAAGATTATCTTTATCTTTAACGTACTCATACTACTATTAGACTTTATTACTTATTACCTTATTTAACTACTTTCGAGCCCACACTCACTCACCTCGTGAATAATATTAGTCTTTTTTTACATCTTCTAAATACATATGCACAAACATAAAAGACTATGTTTTGGGACAAAGATAGTATCATCGAAACCAGTCTAATATAGCGGTTAGTGCATCATACCATTTCGTTTCCACATATAAAGTTACTCCTATTGCTTCAAAAAAGTTACTCTTTCTATGTGATTATGTGATACCAAAAGGAGGGATCACTAGAGATGAGCGTAGATCAATACATTTGTTGCCAAACTCTAATACAACCAAATAAAGTAAGTATTACTTTTCATTTTTCAAAAACAGAGTTTATTTCATTTAAAAACTATAGTGGATCACCAACGCACTGTTGAAATAGCTTTACATTAGTTGTGAGAGGAGTTGATCTAACTTAAATAATAAGGAATCTCTTACCTCTTGGGCTAACTTTCGAGGTGCAAATAAGACTCATTTCTGATAAGAGCTAGAGATTGAATCAATTTCTCCTAAATTAGACCAACACGCACCCCCTTGGGCTAAGGACCATACCAATGACTTGTTGAGTACTAGAGTTAGTGCCTCTAACATCATTGCAAAGGGTTCTGGAAGATGATCCCCTCCTGTTTTAAGCAGCGTATGCGTAGTGAAAAGCTAGCGAAAAAGACACTGGTCTCGAGCAAGCTAGTGTTAGAATGGCGTTAACTGGTGAAGAAATTGAAGTACAAACCCGACAAGGACGCACGTCTTTGTAGCATTCTCCCATCATCCTCTTGGCTCTGCTAGGCGTCGATCGATCGGTCGTCGAGCAGACCACGCCGCGAGTTTATTACTATCAGCGCCTCTGCGATGAAGCTTTTCTCTATCTGCACTAAGTACCCAGCATACTGTTATCCCGTTTCATTGCTAAAAAATCGGCATCGGTTTGTGAACAAATATTGATCAGTTCTTGCTGCTATTCCCAATCGCTAACAAGAGGTGACCGTCAACTTGATCGCGATCCTTTCTAGCAGCGTGCTCGGACGGAGTACTACTGGACTACTGGGCCACTGGACCATTCTCGACGGGGGCGAGCAGATTGTCCGACGCGGACGGCGGCGTGTTCCGCTGGATCACCGCGAGCACGCGCGAGAGCGGCGAAGAGCCTGTAGCTAGCTAGGCACGCGCGGTAGGAATTCGCGCGCGCGCGTGGCGTGCAACTAATTGGCCGGCCTGCTTGCGCCGTTGCGCCTATAAATAGAGGCATAGAGCGCTCGTGCAGCAGCAGCTAGCACAGAGCCTCTCACCGATTAAGCTAGCTCAGAACCTCGATCAGAGTGTAGGGCGCGACTCGGAGAATCATAACGTGGCAATGGCAGCGTCGATCAAGAGCAGCCTTCTCGTCCTCCTCGCAGTCGTCGGCGCCGCCGCCGTGGGCATCGCGCCGCGCGGTGCGGAGGCGGCGGGAGCGGGAGCGAGCAGGACTGTGGGCCTCGTCACCGGCATAGTGCCGTGCAGCACCGGCAGCTCCATCAACGTGGCGTCGGTCCCGGCTTTCCCCAGTAAGGACGACGACGATTTAATAATTTCTCGCCTGAATGGTTTATATGCACGAACTGATCGCTCCAATCGTTTGCTGCTTGTCTTCTTGCACCGGCCGGCCAGACGCCGGCGTGCAGATGGTGTGCGGGGGAAGGGTGGTGGGCGGCGCGACGGCGGACGGCAGCGGGGTGTTCACCATCAACATGGGCACTCTCAACACGACTATGCTGCTGCCCCTGGTCGGCAACCAGTGCAAGGTGGTCGTGACCACCCCGCTGTCCGCGTGCGACGTGTCCCTGGCCGGCGTCGCCGGGACGCTGACGGCGCCGGTGCAGCTCCTGGGCAGCGGCGGCGGCGCCCTGGGAGGCCTCGGCGGCATCATCGGCCTCGTCGCTCAGATCGTCTCCGGCGTCCTCGGCGAGATCCTCAACATCGTCCCCTTGCCATTCTCCCTCGTCTAGCTAGATTATTCAATCTCGCCGACATAACCTGGCAGCGTGTCACTGGACGATAGATTATCGATGCGACCGGGTTATACATATACACATCAACCTGTATCGTCCCATGCATTATAACAGTATTCATTACTATGTATACCAATTATACATATATATAGTCGTGTTAATAAAGTTGTTTGTGTGAAAAGTACAATTGCTTTCGTGATTACCTGGCGTGAGTTGCCACTTGACTTTCAATCAATGGTTATGGTTAAAGTATTTAGATACTAATTGTTGATATTTTATTGATTAATAAGTTATTTTAGATTTATATACTTCTACATATATGTAAATTTATTAACTATAAGTGTAACACCACTATATTTAATATAAATAGAATAGAAAATATACATACTAATTAATCACTATTTGATACGGTAAAAATATATCTAAAGATCAAAGGTTGAATCTCACGTAGAGCATTTACATACTTTTAGAGCATATATTTGTGAAGCCATGTAGGTTCCCGATTTGAGGAGCCAAAGTCGACACACATCTATATATTCCTGCAAGGTGTGTGGAGATCAACATTGATCAAACCGACCGAGAACCGGTTACTGACAGCGGTTGGAAGTACACTACGACAATATGTTCAAAGAAGTCAAGCGAGTGCATACGTTTTATTGTTGGAAAATTCTCTAGTCCTTAGAAGGTAATATTTAAAAATATATTAAAATTAACACTAAAAATTATAAAAAACCAATAGCAAAAGACTTTACAGGCAGTGGCACATGATCTGGAAGCTGTTGGCAGAGTATAGAACATTTGTTTCGTGTTATACTCTCTTATTAGTAGAACTAGTTTTAGAGAAATTAGAGAGTAAATTACACTTACGGTGCGCATGTTAGTTGCATGGTGAGTGCAGATATGCGCGACAAATACGGCGAGACGGACTTTTTAAATTGCGAGCATAGCGATTAAACTGTAGTTAGTGGTGCGCTACGATTGCGAGCTATTTGTGTTGAGGTATGTTTTCTCGGGAAACATGCCTGGAGTAGTTCAATCGAAACACGCAATTTAAATTGCAACAAGGGTTAATTTGCAAAACTGGATAATATTTTTTTGATCGGTTATTATAATCAGTTTGGTTTAACAAAAACAGAACCGCTCAGCGTCGGTCGACGAGGCCGACGAAAACTCGGTTACTCAAGAATTAACATAGTACAGTGAGCATGGCCATGCGCTCACGGGGAAGAAATGGGGTACAAATAAACACGACAAGGACAGGCACTGTCGCTAGCTTCTCCTATCTGTTGGAACTGCTGGCAATGCACGTGAACCATCAGTCTATATATCGATCGCGCACGCCGTGACAGTTGCCACCACCATGATCGCGCACGCGTACCCCAGCTAATAATAAGCATTTAACCTTAGCTAGCTAGTTAGCTATAGTTGTACTGATTCGTGGATATCGATTGCTCCAGCCTCCAGCAGTCCAGCTGATCATAATCAAATAAACACGACGACCTCTGCTTCAATCTGTTCGCTATCATTTCGCAATGACAAACACTCGAAATCTCCAGCTTGGCATCTACCCCGTCGTGGCCGTCAACTTGATCGGGATCCTTGCGAGCAGCTGCGTGGATGCATGGACCATCCATGGGCCAAATTGTCCGCACGCACACATCCGACGCGGACAGCAGCGTGTCCCAGTAGAACACCGGCGAGTCCGCGAGCATGCGCGCGCGCCGAATCCTGCAGCCTAGCTATCTGCGACGACGTGTGCATGAGAGATTTGCGTAATTTCAGCGAGATTTTTAGTTTTTAACCGCAGCAACTTGGCCGGCTTTCCCCGGCCATTGCACGCCTATAAATAGAGCCGTCGATGCAGCAGAATGAGCAGCAACACTGAGCAGTGAGCACTTGACAGACAGCCTCATTGTTCAGCTCGTAGAGCGAGAGGTGGTCAGGACGGTAGCAATGGCAACGCCGATCAGGAACCTTCTTCTTGCCGTCTTTCTCGCCGTCGCCGTCTCCGGCATCGCGCCGCACGGCGCGGAGGCGGGGAACGCTGTTAGCAACGTCATGGGCCTTGTCACCGGCATAGTGCCGTGCAGCACCGGCAGCTCCATCAACGTGGCGTCGGTCCCGGCTTTCCCCAGTAAGGCCGAGCTAGCTAGCTAGCTTAGTGAATTACTCTTCGCGATCTGGCATCCATTTAGCTAGCCATTTACTACTCATCGATCCATATATATCGTTTGCTTGTTTTCTTGCTCCGGCCGGTCAGACGCCGGCGTGCAGATGTTGTGCGCGGGCAGGGTGGTGGGTGGCGCGACGGCGGACGGCAGTGGCGCGTTCACCATCAACATGGGGACGCTCAACGCGACGATGCTGGTGTCCCTGCTCGGCAACCAGTGCAGGGTGGTCGTGACCACCCCGCTGGCAGCGTGCGACGTGTCCCTGGCAGGCGTCGCCGGGGTGCTGACGGCACCGGTGCAGCTCCTGGGCGACAGCGGCGGCGGCGGCGCCCTGGGAGGCCTCGGCGGCATCATCGGCCTCATCGTCCAGATTCTCGGCGGCCTCCTCGGCAACATCATTAACATAATCCCCTCGTCCTTCTCCCTCGTCTAGCTAGATCATCGAATCAGCTGGTCGCCTGTCAATTAGACGAAGGGATTATATATGATCGAATAGCTAAGCAAAAATCTGTAAGTTTGCAATGGACCTAATGGTCGATTGCTTTGCTGTTTAATTTGGTTTGTATCGTCGTCACATATGTCATGCGTGTTTTCTAATCAAGAAGTGCATATATATGCTGTATCGCTGTAATACTCTGAAGCTTCATGCCGTCGTTTGTTTGTGAAAAATAAAAGTATGTGAGTATATATCATGGTGCTTGTTGATGTGTACACGCTTGCATCGTATCACATCGACCGTTGCAAATGTGGGCTTGTTTGGTTGCTCTGTCCCGAAATTTGGTAGGGTAAAGATAGATTAATAGTTGCTTTGTTTGATGCAAAAATGGTTCTGATAATGTGGCTGGATGCCAAAATATGTCACACCCATCAAACATAGACTCAACCAGACTTCTAAGCCAAGTCGACAACCACGGTAGAGCTCGCTACAAACCTTCTACTTGAGAATCCCGACAAGATAATCAGTTAGATTGAGATTAAGGTTTCTAATCCATATGTTGTACTATGTACATCCAAATATATACACAGATAGGACATAGGGTTTTACCCAATTATGAGCTTGAACCTATATACAAATCTTAATCTCTATGTATACTAGGTCCACAAATCATTATATTTACATAAATAATCCTAGATATATAAAAAATATGTTCGTTTATAATCTCACTACCTAAGACAGTAATAAGAGTCATTAGTTGTGGATATGAAACCTATCATTCTTATCAGTCAGTAAAGATCAGCCTTAGTGAGGGAAGGCATCATTAGCTGAGAGCCAAAGCAAGATCCATCGCTTGTGCTCAGCATCACTAGTAATGGACAGAACAATCACTCATCACTAATGATACTCCTTCTCATTATTGAAGGGTTTAACATGCATCAATCATAATGCTCGGACTTTGGTGACAGGTATAAGATGACACGCCATTTGTTAATGACACATCTTTTATTCATTACTAAATGTAGTTTTTGTGGTACTGTCGTCCGTAAACTATGTCATATGAGACCGTGGTTTGTGAAGCACCAATAGTGTATAGTGTATGGTGACGTTGGTTTAAATCTTGTGCCCACAAATATTATGCATACGCCGATACGCGGATGCATTTTATTTTCCAATAGGATTTTAGTAAGGATTAGAATTTGTTGTTAGCATCCGTCTCTTTAAATATATAGTAGAAGACATATTCACGTATCTGTGAATGTTGTATACGGTATACCTGCGTGGTGGTGTGTGCATGTGCATCTCATACGTAAGCGTGAAAAAATAAGGTCGTGGTTTAATTTGAGCTTTCACGCGTAGATGTTTGATGAACTTTTAGGCATTGTTATTAGGAAAGCTACTGTCGTTGGCACACTAGGCAGGTCGTCATGCTCACTTGCGTGCTGTGCTGGAGGCTCACGTAATCCACCGTCCAAATCAAAAAGAAACTGAGGCCAGTGCATTCGTTGTGTCTCTGTGCATGAGGAATGAGATACATACAATAAATTCATGGAGAATTAATCGTGTGTCTCTATGTTCAATTTATTTTTTTTAAAAAAAAATAATTAGTTTTATAGAAAAAATAGCAATAACTATAATATCAAAATAATTTTTATTAAATCTACTTTGAAATATGTATTAATAGTATAATCTATTTAATATTGTTAATATTTTTTTAAAACTTAGTTAAAATTAAAGAAGTCTATCTTATAAAAAATAAATGGTTTATGATAAAGGGGGGTAGATGCAAGTACCGTGATTAATTAATTTTAACCACTCTATTGTATACCAAATCACACGTACGTTCAGAATAATTAAAAGTCAGTACAAAACTGTAGTGTCTGAATACTGAATCAAAGAAACAATCACATATTCAGACTGGTCAGTCAGTTCACTTTCAAAAACGAAGACGTTGATCGATCGATCTCCCATAAGATTGGAGTTGATCGGTCCACGGACGTACGTCGTCGTCGTCCAGAAAGCTGGCATGCATCCAAGTTGAAGCACGCCGAGATCTACGATTCGCCGTGATAACACACTGCACTGCACCAGCGCCCAACAGGGCGCCATGCATCCATATGCCCACATTTTATAATGTTCATGCGTCCGTGACAAGGACGTACATGGCGCACGCCGCCATGCCGGCCGGAGTGTCCTGTATATACATACATGCATGCCACTTGACAAGCTACAAAAATTAAACTATAAAAATGATAGGATGCTTGAAAAAAAGAAATCAATTGAATAGTATAGAAGGGGCAAATGGCTGAATTATACAAGCAACCTCTCTGTAGAAATTATGATGTCTTACATACCAGCTATAACAACAGCTAATTTTACAAATAACGGACTACTTAAAATCTAGACACATGCATTTGTAATCACACGGTAGATAGCAGCGTGGAGTCTGGCATGTGTATGGAGCTAGCTAATTTTGCTGATCTCGATCGGTCGCTTCGACTGTTATCGTAGAAACAGGGAACATTTCCCGTACTGCAGAGCTCCACGTCGCCAAAGGCCAATTGGATGGACCATCCGTGCAGCATGCGCTGCGGGCGACGCGTTTTTAATTATCAGATTCGGATCCACATAACTGAAAGCGATGGACGTCGGCATATGAATGCAACTTGGAATGGGATCTGTTTTTTCTAATTTTAGAGTAAACTAGCGTCCGCGTAATTTCCTGGTGCGCTATATTAGAGCTGGTTTGAAATTGTAATTGGATTTGGTACAATGATTTGTTTCAGTTTCTATAAATAATATAAAGGATTTTCATAATATAAATAGGGGTATATTTTGTACACAATCTTAGCTTTCCGTTTTCAATGTTAATATGAATCCACCACGGTGGTAAACCGTATCAGCCAGAGATCGCCGAATAGGCAATCGACAGGCATCCAGCCTTCCTGCCTGGCTGCACGTACGGCTCGTTACCACCGGAGCAGCGCATCTCGGCCGTCCATCCTCGGACGGACGGTCCCACGCCCCCAGAGAAGGCGGACGCGGGCATAAACTCGCAGCGGACGGCGTTCCGGGCCCACCTTAGAAACTCAAATTGGGCCGAGGTGTCATTGGGATTGGGCCATACGTGGCCTGCTACCATTCGTCTACGTGCTGTGGGCCGTAATTGAGCCCGTTGCCACCTACACCAAATCAGCCCGTAATTTACCGCGCGGCACGTTCGTGGGGGATTCCATCCCGGGCCCAGTTAATTTAGAATTTTATAGAATTTAGTTCAAATTCTTCAAAATTCTCTTAGAATTTCTCTATTCCAAAGTGGACATCAAATCCTCTTTGTTTTCTTAACGAAGAATACTCTGCACGGGTTAATATACATATAGCTTACACGATACACATGGCACCGAATAACTCTCCATTTATATTGTTTTTAGCCTACAAAAATTGTAATTATACTTGATAATTATAGTATTGTTTTTTTCCATGTGTGCGTCGCTGCCACGAGCTCTACTAATTA
>KE372334.1:612332-623404 GCA_000418225.1 Zizania latifolia
CACCGGCGCGGCTGCTGAGCGGGACGAAGGTGGAATCCATGCTGGCGCCGCCGCACATCTCGCCGAGGAGGAGCTCCTTGCCGCGAAGCACCCAGCTGGTGGCGGGCACACGCGCGCGGGGGAGCAGCCGAACCGAGCAGCTACGTGTAGCTAGCGCGTGGGTGCGGGTCACTGTAACAATCTAAACCGGCGGCTGGCGGGGACAATGAGAAGAGGCGGATACGGGCGCGCCTTTATATAGAGATGGAGACGGCGATAGCGAGAGGGCCGCCGGGGCGCGTGGAAGCTGGCTGGGGTTGGTCGCGCGCGTGCGTGGATTACGTCTCCCGGCGGAGAAGAAACGCTTTGTTTTTAACCTTCAAAATTTATCTCATAAATACTCGTACTAATAGTACTCGTACTAATAGTACACAATTAACAATTAATATACTTTGATTAAACATGTTATATCATCTTATCAGCTACGGTGCCAATTTTCTTCGTCAGTGGTACCGCCGGTACATGATGTATGGCATGAGTTTGAATTTAAATTCATGTATATGGTTTTACAAGTTTAAATTAGGTTGATAGATATTTGGTTTAAAACCTATACTATAGGTGGCTTTACCTCATTATTCATGTCTTTGTTTCTCCTTTAAATTATGCTTCAGTTTTATATTTTGTTTTAGCTTTAGCTTTTATTTTAGATTTTGTTTCTGCTTCAGATTCTATTGTAAATTCATGAGTTTTTTATCGGGTATCGGATACCTGGCCCGTTTATGTAGGAGTTTCAAGTGTAGGTTTAAGAGTATTTCATAAGTAGATTTTTTACTGAACCCGCCCATATGGTCATATGTTTCGTATCAGTTGTCATCTCTGTAATTAATTTATTAAAAAATAAAGATAACATGATTAATGACCATCCTTTTATTTATTAACATCCGTCAAAACATCGTTAAAAACAAAATGGTCTTAGAATGGAGAAAGCAGGTGGGAGGTGGAGTCGAAGGCGACGGGCAGTTTCCTGTCCTCTCGATCGGGTTGGGTTGGTCAGGCGGCACGACCAGAATTAATGCAGCCTATACCAATCGAGACCTAGGTAGCTATATATATAGGCTATAGACTATAGCTATAGGTGTACATCTGGTCGCGCGAGCGAGCGACCGGTCGGCACTTACGTTCATGGCCGCCACACGCCCTCCCACTACGTGTCACTATAAAAAAAATATACTATTTTACATACGGTTAAATCGGATTTTGATACTGTTTTTTATACATATGCAAGACTAATCTGTAAACGTACAGTTTATATTAAAGTACATGTTTATATATGTATATGTAAACGATGTATATATATGTACTACGGTATTCCGATTTGGATAGTAGTATCATCATTAATTTTTGCCGCACGAATATAATCCAGATTAGTTTTTAAAACTTGGTGTATAGAGTCACGTATATATCTAACAGAAGCGAAGTGTATTTCTGGTTGAGTAAATAATTGTTACGCGGGATTAATTTGGTCTCGTGCTTACTTGCAAGATTACAGTGAACAGCATCTAAGTAGTAATTATTTGGCTATTACTTTCTCCGTTCTATAAAACTTAATTTTGTAGTAATTCTTAGACAAAATAGTAGCATAAAAAATAACTTAGGTATCACTTACTAAGTATGCTAGCTCTAATCTCCAAACATACTTATTAATGATGTCACTTGGTTAGATGAAATAGGTACATATTAACAAAGAAAACAACTTAACTAATTGTTAGTAGAACAAAATTTTAAAGGGTAAAAATCATCTTTTTGTAACGAGAGGGAGTATGCAACAGTGGAACCGGAAGACTCGCTTAGTCGACCGCGGTTTCACTGTACTCGCGGTTGCTTAATTATTCAGCTCACCACGATACGATTTTATACACTGGTAGACGTGCGTACAGTCGAGCTACGGATGCAATTAACTAATAATCCATGTGAACATGCGATCACCGAGTTAATCTACACGTGAACGATGGCGTCAAATAAACTAGTTGCTCGCGCACTTGGGTTCTAGATAACAACGCAATGCCGTCGATGTTAGGAGAAAGCCCACTGATTTCCTCCCGTCCAATCAAAAGCTCCACGTCAAACGGCCACATCGATCGTCGTCACATAGAATGCTAATGACAATTAATTAGACTAAATATAGGCAGTAAACTTTTTTCTTTAATTCGAAGGGACCGATCCATTTATGGGCCATAAGCTTTACGAAAGAGATGGTGTGCCAAAAGCCGAACGCAAGGGAATTAATTATAAAAACCAAGACCAGAGTCAGAGTACAACATAGTATAGAGTCTAATGATAGTATTATATGAGAAAAGTAGGTAAAAAAATTAATAAGAATGAACATAACAAAGTAAATGATCCAATTGGAGGTGATCTTATCTACTCCCATCCGATTCCTTATATATATATATATATATATATATATTATTTGTAAAATTTTACTTTACTTGAGAATATAGTAAGATGTATCATAATTTTTAGTGTTGATTTTGGTACATGTTGATATCTCAGACATTAAAAGATACCAAAACTAACACCAAAATTATGATATCTTTTAGTATCTTCCTAAGGACTGTAAAACCACTTATATTATTTTGGTCTTATGCATAAGAACTAACAGGTAGAATTGATTTTGCTTTAAAAATAAATAATTGTTCATTTATAAGAATGATACAATTTATTTGATAAAGATAAATATGAAAGAAAAAAATTCTAAAATAATTTATATTAGAAAGGAATAAGAATTCTAAAACGAATTGTATAAGAAACCGGAGGGAACACATAAACAGCTGGTCAGCTAACGAGGTACACTTGTCATGTCGCTCAAGTAATTAATTAGCAAAAAACACTGAATCCAGAAGCCCATAGTTTGATATGCGCGGCCGTCTGTTTGTCATGCAAGTGTATGACAGTGTGACGACTCACGAGTAGATGCCAGTTGATGGAGACACGCAACCAAAAGAAATTATTAGAGATTCTACTTACTATTTGCCTATGTTTGTTATTTATATATAGGTATCCGGTAAAAAAACAACAGAATAAAACAAAACGATTGTTAATTTCGAGTGAAATGCAATGTTTCTTTAAGAATCGCATGAACAAGACGGAACGCAAAGAGTAGAAACACTCGCATAAAAATAGTGGCCGTCACGAGCATGTCCAAAATGTCATAAATCCATCAACAGGGTGAACATATGTCGCGTGAGCTGATCTTACTGAGTAAATTAGGCTGCTAAAACATGCATATATATATATATATTTGGTTTCTCGCGTCAACTTGTGACACAGTACACAACTTGAGAGGCGACAGAGACTTCGATCAGTTCCCATTTCCCAAAGTGCAAGGCTTACCTCCATTGTTAGCAACTTAATTAGAACACCTCGTTATGCCTGCGATCCTTTGGTGGCCTATCAGACGTCGATCTAACAACGTAAAAGTGGAGGACAACACAAACTTTGCCATCACTCTGATGCAACTAGACCACTAGATTGACCGCAGAGTGCATGCCAATGTTAACACTTGATGCCATTGCATATATCTGAGTAAAGGATCTTTCACACTACACACACATTTATATATCCTCACAAAAAACTATATATATACATATAATTAAAGGAAACTGTTGCTCTTGTGCTCTTTACGTTATCTCAGCAAGGACGTGTATACATGCAAGATGCAAGGTAAGAAGAGAACACAATATCAAACACATTTGTTGTGGACGTGGTTAGGTGTACCAAGGCAAAGCTTGACTGTCAGAGGAGTCAGAAGACCCAAAGCTCAAAATTAATCAAAGTACTGACCTTGTGATTGAATTATACTTGATCTGACAAGCACCTTGAATTATTTAATTGTAGCAATGCCACCAAAGCTGAGTTTCGCACATACGCTAAGCATATGTAGAAGATCGTAACACGCAGTTTTAGCTTATTCGGGTCCGTGTAGTTGAATAAACACACCAATGTCCTTGCTATGTCGACTCTCAGATTATTTTATCCCATGTCAAACAGAAATGTCTTGTCAGTTCTCAACTAAATCAAGAGTCAACGAACCCTTGGCACGAGCAATTCATCAGTAAGAAATGGAAAAGTGGCTTTGCTTGGTCCACAATGTACTTAAATCAGTCACAATCCAGTTGCATAAGTTAACTGTAGCATCCGAGCCATTCTCTTGTTTCAGTAACTGTGCAGTCTGCTGGTGATGCAAAACACAAGACTCTAAGCTCAATTTCACGTGCTCAGCTCAAGCCATTACACTCGCCCTCAGAAAAAAAAACTTACACTTATAAAATCGAAGCAACATCATATCCATAAGCATGACCGAGAGAAACTAACATATACGGGCAAAATTTGGGGCATTGGTATCCCAGATCAAAACTCTAGCTGAACATGTAAGTACACAAGTAATATACGAATGACAAACAAAAAAAAGGAGGGAAGCATCCTTTGTTGGTCACTCACGGAGGCTCTTTGTATAATCCAACCAATCCCTGAACTAACAGTACGCTACTCGCTCATCTATGTACACTCCTCTCGCTTCCAAATGAGCCAGAACATCTAGTTCAGTTTGATCTACCCTCACTCTGCCTTCTTTGACAAACAAGTTTGAGGGTAGCACAATCTCATCAACCAAGATCTGGCTGGTGGCTGCTCCTGAACCATTGAACGGAATGATTTCTTGGTTCTTAAAAAATTCTCCTTTTCGGTGGGGATGAAGGAGAACTGATGCAACATGATGCCATGATGATTCTTGATATCTGCTAGCACTCAAGAACACCCAAAGGATTACAGCTGCATCCAACAGACCAGCCAAGAACACCAAGAATCATCTCAACACTGGAGCATGCGCTGACCTGCAATTGTAATTTTCTATTTAGGTACAATACTCATGTAAAAAACTAAAACAGGAATAGATATGACAGTTAAGCATACCACATTCTCATATGTTCCCTCAAAATGGAACAACATCACACCTATTCCCCTTCTCTTGTCTCGTTCCGCCTGAGGAGACATCACAGATCATCAAATACAAACAGTACAAAGAGGTTGCTGACAAAATCAAGATTAAAACTTAAAAGGTTAAATAATGCACTGTTACATGGATTATCACACAAAATAAGGATGATTTTGAATTATTGAGGGATGTCTGGTTCACTTACAACACAAGAACATACAGTAATTCCACACGCTGTTAGAGCTGATGTAACTTCTGCAATCATACCTGTGAATGTTGAAAATCAGATAATACTCTAAAATTTGCAACAAAAGGTCAAAACAACATAGCCGAAAAAGAATTCATAATGTGGGTAATATATATCACAAATAAATTTCTGCTACAGCTAAAAATATGTATTCCATCCGAGGAAGAATCAATGCATTGTACAATAGTAGAACCGGCCTTTTGAAGGAAGTTAGGGAAGTAGCTACGCAGAAAGGAGCAAAATGTCCACAGTTTTGTGGTCAACCTTATTATTACTTGAGAATAGAGAGGAGAGAAACTAGTAAAATATTTTCAGTTTTGTGCAACAGTTAGATGGCAAAGGAGTGATACCTTTTCGATCAACACACACTATGCACAGCCATTGGATAGAGATGCCTTCTGTATTGTGCCACGTGCAGATTTTACCAAATTTCCAGTTATCCACACACGGGAGAACTTCCTTACTGGTGGAAACGCCAGGGTGAATGAATTCAGTGAAGCTATCACTTCGAACTGTTGAACCATTAATTTTGATGCCCAGTTCCTTGACAGTTTTGTTGTGCTTCCCGTTAATCTTTGGCACATTGACATTTTTAACAGGTAAAAAGCAATCACTCTTCTTGTTTGCAAAGGATAATTTGTCAGAACTCAATATCTTCTGCCAGTTGAATGTATAGTCGTTATTTTGAGTACTTGGAATTGACTGTTCACTGTCACTTTCATCATCAAGATCAGCGACAAAGTTATTAACTGCATCAGCAGTTATTTCAGCAGCAGAAAGAGCAGCTTGTTCCCTCAAGAACTGGAAAAGGCAGACGATTAGTTACTGCAACCATCTAAAACTGTAAGAAATCCCTTTAACGATAAGACTCACTTTCATAATTTTGTGTCTAGCACTGCGAGTTTTTGCATGCTGTAGCCACTGCTGGTGACGCTGGAATGCATATTTACTGGATAATTTCTGAAACAAGAAAAATTGGATAAGCTTATCCAGATGCTACACAGGTATAATATAAGCATGCCAATGCAATATCACCCTTCAATCCTCTTAATGGGCAAAAAGCACTAGCAATATGGGTAACAAGTAACAACACATTATTAGAGTGAGACAAAAAAAACTTACACACCCTGCCAATGGTGTGATTAGACATCATACCTATTTCCCTCGGCATTTTATGTTTTAGCTTTCACATATGGAATCACAAACTAGGGCTGACCTCAGAGTCACGGTACAAATTGGAAATGCATCTTTGGCCTTTCAATTGAATCAAGGACAATGGGAGTTGTCATGTCGCTGTATCTTTTAGGGCTTATTTGGATGGGCCAGGATCCTGGCCCTAAGGGGATTATCATATTGCAGTATCGATTTGTCTGTAGCAACTAGCAAGTTGAATAGTACATACAATGAAGAATATGACGATACAGAGCATATAATTTGGATGGGTATATGCTGGAATGAAGTTTCAGAATTACTAGTGTGAAGTTTATATTTGAAAAAGATTGAAGAGCATAGGCTGCATAGACACCCGACCAGAGCATAACTTTCCTTTCAGTCAGCCCCATTCACTCATATATATACAAGAGAACCAGTCAAAATAGTTGCACCATGCATGCGGCGTACATGTGCATTAATGTAGAGACATCAACTCACTCAAAAAACATATCTTGAAATTGCAAAATTTGTCAAAAAAGTATAAATTAGAAATTAATCATGAAATATATGAGATGAATACTGACATCATAAGTTATAATCTCCACAACTTCAGCATTTGCAAGTACATGGATTGGTGAAACTAGATTTCCGTTCACCTGAAAAACAAGAACATGAGCACATAATAAAATTAATTATTAAACCAAAACGCCATTATCCGTAACTAACCTTTGCTGCTACCATTTTGTTGCCAATTTCTGTGTGAATCAGGTAAGCATAATCAATCACAGTGGCCCCCTTAGGCAAGTTTTTAATCTGCCAGTGAAAACAATATCAGACTAAACACTCAACCCAAATGGAGGAAATGATCTCCAAGTTCAGTGCCTCACCTCGCCTTTTGGTGTAAACACAAAGACACGGCTTCCCAGAAGATCTCGAGTGATGGTATCAACAAATTCCCTAGAACTCATGTTACCGACAAACTCTTCTTGCCATTCACGGATTGCATTGAGCCAACCAATCTGTCAAAGATGACAAGTAATTGGAGGACTTTCTCAAGGCAAGTCTGATAACAATAATTAATATGAACTATGAAGTACAATAGGCTTTAGCATTGTTGTGATTGTTTTCGATGATTAAATATATACCCTCAGAGCAAAGCCTGTATTGTTCAGACATATCACTTTCCCATTTGAATTTCTTCCACTTGATATTCCAGGACGGACAGGCCCTGAAACAACCCCTCTTCCACTGTAGTGCGCAGCAATACCTCTTTCTGCTATGAGATCCATGTCTTCTGTTCTTATCTGCAATATGGTTGGAACACAAATTAAATTTCATTAGAATGCGCACATGCTTGAGATTTTGTAGTTTGAATTTAGCTAGTGGTAAACAGGTAAGCCATAAGTCAACATTACCTGAACTTCCAAATGGAACATACTCTCATTTAGAAATGGTATCACTGTAGTGTGTAGACTTTTGTAGCCATTAGGCTTTGGGGTTGCAATGTAATCTTTCACCTATTGACATGACTGAATTTTAGAAATTGTAAAAGCAACAGAAGTAAAAAAAATGCTGAATAAAAGAAACAGATAACTCACAGCTTGAGGTATAGGTGTCCAGACACCATGAACAAGACCTAGGACATGGTAGCAGATCTGAATTGAATTGAACATACTTCCACATCAGTCAAAATTCATACAAACAAGATGATACTCCGTACTTGGTATATAATGTTATACGGTTATACCTGTTGCGCAGTGCACAATGGCCCAACACCATTGCAGGATTTTGGTTTTATGATAATCCGCAGCTGAATAAACAACATAGAGACGTAATTTTCAGAAAATGAGTCATTCATTGAATCATAAAACTAGGCATACAGCTATCAGATATAGGAAAATCATATTCATACCTGAGCAACCTGGTTAACCTCATCTATTGAACTCTTGGATTTCAGCACAGTTTTATAAATGCTGCAATATGACTCAAATAGTAAACAATCCACATAAGAAAACAACCTGACCACCTATTCCAAACTTGGAAATAAATAATAATAACCTCTAATGCAAAAACAATTATTGATCTAACTTTTAGATCAATGCAAACGAGAAGTGATAGGATGATGCAGCCGCAAAACATCAATTATGTAGCTGTACCACATTATTTACTGATGTTTTTCAGAAATTTAACAAATAGCAAAAACAAATTTCCACTTTTTACAGAGATCCAACTAGAGAAATCTGTGTGGCAACATATTGTGCTCTAATATGAATTGGATTGGTAAGTAGTGTAAACAAATAAGCTAACCGAATCTGTACCAATAGTATATCACCGAGTAGAGCAGGTATTAAAGTGGAAACTTTGATAATCTGATTCCTCATGGAAATAGCTATAATCTATCTTTATCAGGGTGAAGGTTCAAGACGTTGCTTATTTTAAATTAATGAGATGGCATGTGTGCTCTCTACCTGTAAAGTTCTTTGCAGACTGAACGCACTTGTGTTTCAACACTAACAAGATCGAGAAATTGATCCTCCGCAATTTTTTGCCCTAAGATTTTATTTGCCTGGAGTTGAAGATCAGAAAGAATGTCATTCAGGTATAATGCAAAAACATATTGATGTGCAAAGTGTGATAGCAAAAACAAAGTACCTCTTCTAATTCTTGTTCATGAGCCTTATAGATATCCTCAACCCTTTTCTTTAGTTCAGCGAAATCACCAGGATTCATGTACATGAAGGACAGATACTCTAACTCAGACTACAAGAATGAGAGCAACTGGTCAAATGAAAGATATAAGAGTACACAAAGTAAAGTACCAGAAGCTACAATAAACTTCATAGCAAACACATAGACATTCTCACAATGCATGGATCTACAGAGGGGAACTCTTTAGGACATAAAAAGTTATCAGTATGATTCTAGTTATAAGATGAACGGGGAAAAGTCTTCCTATGGTCCCTGAATTTTGGAGGTAGGTCTTTCTAAGTCTCCAAAACCACCATTAAAACCATAACCAGGGGCTAAAATAATGGTCCGAGTTCAGCAGTTTTGGGGTTTGGATATCCCATTTTATAATTGGAAGGTGAAAATGGATTTTATAATAGCTGAGGTAGGTCTAATTTGTTTTCTACCCAAAAGATACACACATAAGTTAGTTCGTGATCGAATAAGTGGAACCTGACATTTTTTAGAAAAAGATAGCAGATAGGTAATCCCGAATTTGTTTTCAATGCAATGGGTTATGTCTCAGACTCTTTTCCCAACACAAAAGGTCCCTTTGTTATTGCTTATTTGTATGCCACACCGACATAGTGTTGGCTAATGGACACCACACTGTTGAAAGGTGGAAGACTACCGCACCCATTCAAGAGGGGGGGGGGGGGTTACTCATATATGTGGATACAAACAGACACACTACAAATATCTTAATACCCGCCCGCAGTCACAGCGGGAGGATCTCGGACGCAAAGACTGGACCTAAAATCAGTAAATAACTGTACAGGCAAGCCTTTGGTCATGATATCTGCAAACTGATGTGTCGATGGGACATGGAGGACCCGGACTTGCCCCAAGGTAACTCTGTCGCGGACGAAGTGGATGTCGATCTCGATGTGCTTCGTGCGACGATGATGGACAGGGTTAGCGGTCATATAGACAGCGCTAACATTGTTGCAGTACACGACGGTCGCAGAGGAAAGTGGCGAGTGAAGCTCCTGTAGAAGCTAGCGTAGCCAACAGCAGTCAGCCACGGCATGAGCAACGGCACGGTATTCGGCCTCGGCACTGGAGCGGGACACCGTCGTCTGGCGCTTGGAAGACCAAGAAACCAGGTTGTCACCGAGGAAGACGCAGTAGCCGGATGTAGAGCGTCTGGAGTCCGAACAGCCTGCCCAATCTGCGTCGGAGTAGGCGGTGAGGGAATCAACTGGCCCGGAGCTGAGGTGAAGCCCAGTGGACAGAGTGCCCTTCACGTAGCGCAATATGCGTTTGATCAAGGCGAGATGGGGCTCGCGAGGATAATGCATGAAGAGGCACACTTGCTGTATGGCATAGGCGATCTCTGGACGGGTGAGCGTCAGGTACTGTAACGCACCGGCAAGACTGCGGTACTGTGAAGGGTTGGCAACTGGAGCTCCATCAGTGGCGGAGAGCTTGGCCCGAGCGTCAACTGGTGTCGAAGTGGAGTGACACTCGGCCATGCCCGCCCGTTGTAGAAGATCCACAGCGTACTGGCGCTGGGAAAGAAATAGTCCTGCTGGAGAGCGCGTGACGGAGATGCCGAGGAAGTGATGCAAGTCTCCGAGGTCCGTCATGGCGAACTCGGAGTGAAGACGGCTCATGATCTGCTGCAGAAGAGCTGGTGAGGATGCCGTCAGGATGATGTCGTCAACGTACAGGAGAAGGTACGCGGTGGCGTCTCCCTCTTTAAGTACAAAGAGAGACGTGTCGGAGACGGAGGTGACGAAGCCGAGTTGCCACAGCCGGTGGTGGTGGCACAGCAAAGGCAGCAGGAGCATGATGGAGAGTGCTCGACGAGGTGTCACCGGAGGAGGACGACATCGGTGCTGGTAGGGGAGGGGGCGCCGGCAAGAGGAGGAGCGGTTTTCAGAGGAGAAGCGGAAGGGAAGAGACAGGCATCGAAGAGTCTGATACCATGTTGAAAGGTGGAAGACTACCACACCCATTCAAGGGGGGGGG
>KE372338.1:2304-18805 GCA_000418225.1 Zizania latifolia
TAAGTTTATGATCCAAATTCAGTTATTTGAAGATAAAGGCTAACTTCGACGGAGCGAAGCGAGGCCCGTTCGGATCGTTGCCTTTTTAGAGTTTTCATCTGTATATATACCTCCTGTAAGCCGCCGGCTTGGGATATGAAAAAGATTGTAATCCCCGACGTTTGTAACCTTTCCCGATATAGTGAAGATTTGCTGCCGGTGCCCGTGGTTTTTTTCCTTCCTCATTGGGAGGGTTTTCCACGTTAAAATCTCGTGTCCTCTGTGTTTGATCTCTGTTCTTCGTCGTTTATATTGCCTATCGTGTCTAACACCTAGTACAAATCCTACAGTAGTGCTCAAGAAGACTTTGTCATGCTCTTATCCAAACTTGCCATTTAATGAAGCGCTTAAGAAGGAAAATGAGAAACTCCAAGTGGAACTTCAAATGTCACAAAGCAGCATGGATATGGGCCAATGTGAGGTTATTCAACACCTGCTTGGAGCGACTAAAACTGTGGCAAATTCGATTCCAGAGAAATGTACAAATCCCAATGTTTCTGAAAAAACTGTTTCTAATCACAAGAAAATCAATGAAGATAGGGCAAAAGAGTATGATGATGCCTGTCCAAAGAAGCAAAAAGATGACTGTAGCGCATCACGGTTAGTATGTTTAACTATTTTTGTTTTGGTGACTGCCTCCTTATGATGTGGGTTTCAGTGGGAAAAAGGCTGGTATATCAAACGATTTCTTCTTAAGTGACCTTAACCTGAACAATTACTATGGCCGTTTTTTGAGGAATTATGAAAAATGTGTGTACTTCCTTGGTTTAGAAGTGTAAATCTTGTATACTCAACTATGTGATCCAATAAAAGAGAACTCACACTCACCATGTTGTGTTTTGAGCTTGAAATGGAAACTAGGTTATGCCCCACAAAATGGGTGTGTACATCATAAGACTTTTGATAGTTCTGATGGTGTACATCTTGTGCAGAAGTTCTTCACCATCTTCATATGGCCATGATCTAGTCTCAAGCAGAGGATTGCATAGTGATGAGTGGCATGCAGATTTGCTTGGTTGCTGTACAGAGCCATCTTTGTGTATGTCCATTTTCCTTCTCTTTGCACAGTGGAAAATTTATTGTAGGGCCAAAGATGACCAGTTCAACTACAAACTACAAAGGAACAATGCCAACCCAATCGATCTCATTCTAGCATGGCTTTGCCTTTCCTCGGTGGTTTTGTCAAAAATTAGTTAAGCATGTGGTTTTTAGTGATGCATATGGTCCTAAACCTGGGGATTCTAAAAGCAGGCAAAAGATGTTTCCAAATCAATGATCTGTCCTGTTGGGTACATGTTAACCTGGATAAAATAGTAACTCTCAGGGGAAAAATATTTTTAAGAGGAACTGGATCGTGATAATATCACTAGGTGATTGATAGAATATTAGTTGAACATATCTGTCTCTGCCAGCAGTTCATTGCCCATCACATTTAAGGTACAACACTTGTCCTGTACCTGATAGAATTGTATGGGTGAGGGACTAGCTACATGGAACATATCTTGAAATGTAAATCAACATGTATAGTTGTAGGACATTGCCTTCTTAAGTCTTAACACCCATCTGTTGAGGGCATGCCCCAGATTTAAGAGAAAACAATGAGGTAGGGGACATACTTTAGTGGTTGTCAATTATTTCCAATTTCTTACAAGTTTTGCTTACCTTTTATTTTCTTGCTGTCATAACACAGGTTTGAGAACATTCTTTTTCCCTTGCGGAACATTCTCAAGGATTTCTTCAGTTGCGAAAAACAGGCCCATGTGTAAGAATATTTCTCTGAAAATAGTTGTTATGGTAACCATGAGAGTTGTTAGCAAATTGCAAGGATGCGCAGTATTTTTTTTATGATCTAGCATTTGGCCAACACAATTGCCTTCCATGTTCTGTGCATCTTGAGTTCAAAAATCAAAATTATGTTGCTAACAAAGATCTGACACATCATAATACTTGCAAATAAAATGCTGCCACCATGCCACATCTTCTGCGGACTGAATTACTCGTGTAAATCTAAAAGCCTGATTGACACTCTAATTCTGTATCATTTTCAGCTTCGTCAGAAGCATGCAATGATATTATGGCATACTCCTTGATATTATCATGCTGCTGTTACACTTGCTGTGTCAGGAGAAAGCTTCGTCAAAATCTAAATATTGTGGTAAATGTTCTTAGCCCCCATATATGTTATCAATTGATTTTTTTTCTTCTCTAAATTATAAGTGTTCGATCTTCATTCAGGCACTACCATGTGGAACAGAGCTACCTCAGCAATTGTCACAGCTCCATGTTATACACACTAACTGATTAACTGAACACGAATATAAATGAGAGCATTTGGTTATAGGATTATGTATGAAACTAACTTAAAAAGATATCTGTCTGTCCAATGCTAATGCAGAGTTTGGTTGAAAGATGTGGTAGGGTTTTACCTGAAAGAGTCTCTGTGCACACATAGAACAGTCGTTCGTCCTAAGAGCATTTTATGTTACCTAAAGCTCTGGTTCTGCTATGCTTTACAGGGAGGTTGCATTGACGATTTCCTATCACATTTGATGTGCTGTTGCTGTGCACTTGTTCAAGAATGGCGGGAAGTGGAGATCCGTGGAGCTTATGGTGAGTTTCCTACTTCCATGTCCTCCAATGAACCCGTTCTTACTTGAGCATATGAATATGGCATGGGACCTAGACATTGATGATGGGACAGAACAGTCCAAAACTCCAAATTGTCTCATTGACAAATAAATGGGTAGGAAGGTTGTGCTACAACGATATGATATCAAAGCCTTAACTTTTATCTTCTACTTGATTAACAGTGTTCTTAACATCTAAAAAACATTGTTCTGAAACATTGGGCAGTTGTAGTTACAGGCTTGATGCCAACATATAGGGTGATTAAGAATTGAGTTGTACAGGAAATATTGATTTCTGTATGCCAAATTTCCTGCAGGAGAGAAAACTAATGTAAGCCCACCACCATTTCAATACATGGAACACTAAGCAGCAATGCAAGGCTTGGACTTATGTGAAGATAATGACCTAAAACAACCCGGTTCAGTACCACTGTACTACCATAATAGTGACGCAGATACAGCATTGTTGTATTTATTTATGCTTACCGTCCATTGTTTGTGTTGGTACTCTGTTTATAGTAGTATCAGTTGGTGTTGGGCGCAATATGTTGTATGTAGTACTTTGTAAACACATAAGTTACAGGGCTGCTTAGAGCGTTTTAGAGTTAACATCGTGAGTGTTCGTCTTTGTTTGAAAGCATATTCGGATATTCCCCTCAACTTGATTTGCACGAAAAAAACAGTAAAAATATTCCAACTTACAAATTGTGAAGCACAACGGGGTCCAGAAACTCAGTAAAAAAACATTTTTAGACAAAGACAACCTTTTATTAAACTCAGACGATACATCGAGATGATAGAACCAATATAAACGTGTTGGCCTCCAGCTGAAAAGCATTACATCCTGGGCTTTCGTTCACCCTGACGAACATACGTTTCCAAGATCGTAGGTTCTCTTGATCATGTTTAAAGAAAATATATTAATATCTAATAAATACTTTGTTACAACATATTTTATGATAGATTAATAAACCTAATTTGATATTGTAGTTATTGGTATATTTTTTATAAAAATTTATCAAACTTTTTAAAAATTTGACTTACAAAAAAGTGACTTATAATGTGTAATTTAGTTATTAAAAGATAAAGGTTCATACTCGTAGGAGATAGGATCTTAAGCAAAACAATCTCGTTATTGCTAATAAGGAAATTCACAACAAATTTGTGACTAATACTCGTTATTGTTGCCCACAGTTGACACATGAGGCAACTAGGAGCAGATATGTCGCGCTCTTAACAAGTAGAGAAAGACAGAACGGTAAAAAAAAATCCATCTTTTCGGGGCGCAATATATTGCAAACTTCCCTACATCCGTACAGGTAGTAAGAACGATTGCCATCCTTGCAGCATCCGGGCTCCTGTTAGTGCACTCCACTGTCGATTCGCTAGCTGGCTGAAGTCTTTGCTCTTCTGAGAGATATGTATGCTAGAACCCGGTACCCGATGATCATCGCAACCAGAGCTAAGACTTCTGTCACGCCGTTATCCAGAGGTATGCCATTGATCAGGATGTCCGGCACAGGATTATATTGCACCTTCAGCAGTAACCTGTACGTGTGGTAGTTGAAGGACAGGTAGCGGAGCCAGGATATGAATGGTGGTACTCTCTGCATATCAGTAGAAAAGAGAGCAGTACATAAGACATGAGATTTCTGACAATGATCCAAGCCATACGCTTATTCTTGCCAGATTAAGTTTCAGCGTATGTTTATTCAGTAAGTACTTCAGAATAGCATTGCTTAGTAAGTGTGCGCAGTGCTCGTTCTCACCTTTACAAAGAACCCTCCTGCAAGCATGAACGTCATGACTGTAACTGAAGCTAGAGTTGTTGCCTTCTTGATATCCAAGACGGTAGCTCCAATTGCCAATCCTAGTCCCTGCATGTTACTTTTTTCTTCAGTCACATATTTCTAATTAAGCAAAATGTCCCCTTACCAATAAGTAACGCAGGTGATGACTAGAATTTCATGCTTGGCATTCACGATAAATTCCTTAGATTCAATTCCCAGCTACCCATCTATCTAGCATGGCTCTAAGGTTCATCTTACATTCTTTATTATGTCTCATATAACTGGTGCATATATGGCCAATACAAGTTCAAACCAACAGAATAAGCCTTTTTAGAAAAATCAAATATGTTATTATTTGATTTCTTCTCTAAGCTCTGTCCTTTCAGAAAGGTTTAAGATAGAAGATGGCAACGATATTGCACAACAAAACTAACTGGAAATTTCGTACCTGAGCAGCAATGATGCTGAGAAAGACGGTCAACATGCTAAAAAAGAAATGTGTAGCAGTTGCTTTGAGGCCTGCCATGAAGTAGACAATCACCATAAATATGACTGGAAGGAAAAGGTCTAGTGGCAGATCACTTGTCGTTCTGGCCAAGAAGTATGCACTGAGCTTGTACATGTCAACTGCACGCTCCTTGTTCAACATTGCCCTTTCTTGTGGGAATGTAAAGATGGCAGTGAACACAGGAAAGAAACCCCAAAACACAGCTATGAAAAACAGTAAGCCTGCCTGCATACACGAGATAACCTTGTCTTACGATACAAACAGACCATTAATTAGCTATATCAGTATTTCCTTAATCAATCTATAGCCATTTCACATGAATCACATAACTATTGCAATCTATATATATACCTGATCTTGTAGACCTTTTGGTGTGGAGGGATCCGAGTGCCACCAAAGTAAACCTAAGATAACTGATGTGGCTATGACCTGGGTGATTCTCATCCAGCTCAAATAATCATGTCGCCGTTCTTTGATCCCTCTGCAGAAGAGGATGGAATACTGCTGCCACCAGCTAGTGCCCCACTCTCGCTTTGATGATGTTATAGTTGCCTTCATATCATCACTGATTGGAAGCGGTGCTAGAAGCTTCTTCTTCTCTTTGTATGCCGCTCGATTCTCATAGGCGTCTACAAGGTACTGCATACGAAATCACATATAAATTATTCAGACACTCTAAAACCAAACCTCACCTCATAATACCAGCACATTACTTTCATGTCGTCACCTCATGAACATCTTGTGCTGATGGCTTGTAGTCATTCTTGGAATTATTATTCTGCAGGTTCTGATTTTCCATGTGCACCTTATCATCTAACTCAGAAGGAACAGAAACATCATTAGTGTTTCCGTTGGCGAGATCCAGAAGAAACTCTGCCGGGTTCATTGCAATAAGTGGGGTGCACCCAATGGACTGGAAATGGGTCATGGCTTCAGACGCCTTCCCAAAATAGAGCAAACTTCCTTTTCCCAGGAGGATAAGCTTGTCAAATTTATGAAACAATCTGCTAGATGGTTGGTGGATTGTGGTTATTATTGTCTTCCCATCCTGAAACAAGTTAAAAAAAGTTTAAAAGATGAACTGAATTTTGCCAGCTAATGTGTAATACAGTAATACTTTCATATGACCTCAGCTATGTCATGTAAAAGGTGAACTATCCTGAGAGCTGTAGTTGAATCCAATCCAGATGTCGGCTCGTCTAGAAAAAGTAAAGATGGGTTGATTATGATCTCATTTCCAATACAAACTCTTTTCCTTTCACCCCCTGAAACCCCGCGCACAAAAGAGCCTCCAATCATCGTGTCCTGGCACCTTCAAACATCATGACATGATTAATTAAGCTAAATCTGTGAGAATAGGTGCATATGCAAGTATTCAGGAAAGGAAGGGTATGCAAACTACCTTTCAAGGCCAAGTTCATATATGATGTCCATTGCCCGCTCTTCCTTTTGTTGCCTTGTCATTGTTCTTGGGAGACGAAGTAGCGCTGCGTAAGTCAATGTCTCCCTTACAGTAAGATGGGTGAAGAGAACATCATCTTGAGTCACAAACCCAATCCTGGAAAACAAGTATAGAACCAATTATTCGCCAAGATGGTTTTACTCCTGGACAAACTGCGAATTAATATATGCTCAACTTTGGTGCTCTGACAATAAAAGACCACTGATAAGCAGTTAAGTATACAATCTTGTAGGGGATAGTCAGATAGTGTAGAATGGCAAAAAAAGGAACCGAGATATCTCTCAGTTTGAATTAGCCTAACTGGAAGGGGAAGAGCACAACAGTACATGGTTTTTAATTGGAGATTCTACTGAAGTGGTGTTCTGTCTGGATGTCTAACCAACTTTTTTAGGTTACACCAACAACATTTGAAGGATTAAGCAGAAGAACAAGTGGAGGCAGAGGCATTCGTGGTGACAAAGACAAGCATGTAAAGGAATGGCAGGACAGAGACCCTGGTGTAATGGTGTTAGAGGTTTAGGTAGCCTAGGTAGGAAGAAACAGATAGCTGATCTTGTTAGGCATTATGACTTTGATTTTATATGTATTCAAAAAACTATGAGGGAATGTTTTCAACAAAGGGAGCTTGATTTCATTTGTGACAAAAGAAAATTTTACTGGTTAACGAAACCAGCCAACGGACATTCTGGAGGGATGCTTATGGGGGTGAATCAAGATTTAGTAGAGGTGGAATCAATTGATCAGGGGGAGTTTTACCTGAGCTTGATTATTGAGATGAGGGTGAATAAAGTCAAATAGGAGATGATGAACATTTATGGTCCTGCTCATGAGGACTCCAAAAGCAGGTTTCTTAAGGAGTTGTCAGTTAAAATATCGTCTCAATCAGTGCCTGTTATTATGGGGGGGATTTTAACTTGATCAGGTACTCTCACGAGAAATCCAGAGGTGAGGCAAACGCCAGATGGATGAATGAGTTTAATAAATTCATAGATGAAGCTGAATTAAGAGAACTTCACAAAGTGAGGGCTAAATTTACTTGGACCAATAAACAGTTGGATCCTACTCGAGAGGTTTTAGACAGGGTGTTAATTTTCACTGGTTGGGAGTCTTTGTTCCCTCTTGCTGTGGCCTCTAACCTTACTAGGGTGGGGTCTGATCATAATCTTTTGATGGTGGATGTGGATAGGACTCAGAGAGTTAACAAAAAGCCTTTCAAGTTTGAAACCTTCTAGCCGCAGGAAGCAGAATTTAAATCTTGGGTTCTTTCTAAATGGCCTGGGAGAACTAGAAGATATGTAATGGATCACTGGCAATTTGTATGCCGAACACTGAGAAGGTGTATGCGGGGGTAGGGCGCCAACTCGGTTGGTTTGCTGATCAGTCAGAAAAAAGATTGGATGGAGAAAGTTCACGCTCTAGAAACTAAAAGTTAGTCAGTTGCTCTTGTCTCTGATGAATGGGAGGACCTTTATAACTCAGAGAAAGCGCTTTTGGAAATTTATTCGAAAGAATCCTGTTAATGGCAAGCTAGAAGTGGACAGCAGTGGATGTTGATGGGAGGCACTAATAGTGCATTTTTTCATGGGGTAGCCTCTGGGAGAAGGAGGAAGGCATCCATTCTAGTCTTGGAGGGTGAAAGGGGAGAAATCACTGACAGAACAGAATTAGTAGACCATATTTATGGGTTTTACAAAAAGTTGTTCGGTTCTGAAGATGCGCCAACAATCCATTTATGCCAGAACATGTGGGGTTTTAGACAAAGATTGTCTTTGGCAGAAAATGAGGAGCTCATTAGACCTTTCAATCTGAAGAGTTAGATTCGGCCTTGAAGAGCATGAAAACGAATACTGCCCCCGGTCCTGACGGCTTCCCGGTTAGCTTTTATAAAAATTTCTAGCCACAAATTAAACCCCTTTTAAAAGAAATGTTTGATCTCTTAGTCCAAGGGGAGCTAAGCCTTCACAGAATCAACTTTGGTGTTATTACTCTGATTCCCAAAATCAAAGATGCTAATAATATTAGACAGTTTAGACCTATTTGTCTTCTTAATATCTGTTACAAATTAATTACTAAAGTTTTGACTGCTAGGCTTACTCATGTTGCTAATAAACTCATTGACCAACGTCAGTCAGCTTTTATCCCTGGGAGAAACATTCTAGAGGGTTTTTTTTGTCTTCATGAAGTTGTTCATGAATTGAAAAAGAAGAGGCGGGTTATTCTCAAATTGGATTTTGAAAAAGCGTATGACAAAGTCTAATGGGGTTTCTTTTTGAAGTCTTACAGAGAAAGGGCTTTAGTGGTACATGGATCGATTGGATGAAAAAAGTGGTAGAAGGGGGAGAGTAGCAGTAAATATTAATGGGGAGATTGGTAGTTTCTTTTAGACATATAGGGGATCAGGCAGGGGGATCCGTTATCTCCTTTGTTGTTTAACTTTGTGGGGGATGCATTATCAGAAATTCTGACAAGAGCTAAAGAGCATGGTCATCTAAATGGGCTGGCTCCTCATTTGGTTGAAGGGGGATTATCTCATTTGCAGTATGCCAATAATACTATTCTGCTTGCTGATTACAATGATCATAATCTCCTGGTTCTAAAATTCCTGCTCTCTATTGTTATGAGAATATGTCAGGTATGAGGATCAATTATCAAAAGAGCGAGGTGCTTGGAATTGGACTGACTAAAGAAGAGACAATTAAGGTTGCCGACATGTTTAACTGCAAGATGGGGTTTTGGCCTATTAAGTATCTTGGCTTGCTAATTAGTTGGTCAAAACCAACTAAAAGGGAGTGGGAAGAGATTACAATCAAAGTGGAAAGAAGACTTGCCTCTTGGAAATCCGAGCACTTGTCATATGGAGGAAGAATGGTGTTGATTAATGCCTGTTTAAGTAGCATACCTATATATGCTATGGAGGTGTTTCTTCTTCCTGAGCATATTCACCATAAAGTGGATAGCATAAGAAGCAATTTTTTTTGGGAAGGGTTAGAACATAAGAAAAAATATCACATGATGAAGTGGAGAGCCTTGTGTGCTCCAAAAGATTATGGGGGATGGGCTTTTTAGAAACAAGATCTTTCAATTATGCTCTGCTAAGTAAGTGGATCTATAAGTTGGAATCTGGCCACACGGGCCTTTGTTTTGATATCCTGAGAATAAAATACCATTTGTCCCGAGAATTTTGCAATCTACAGATTAGGGGGTCCTTCTTTTGGAAATGCCTTCATAAGGTGAAACAATGGGCGTATAGAGGGAGTGCCTTTAAAGTGGGTGATGGTTCCAGAACTTTCTTTTGGCATGATGTGTGGCACCTCGATGTTCCCCTTAAAGTTGAATATTTTGAGTTGTATGACATCTGTCAAACTCCTCAGGTGTCTGTTGCTGACATTGTGAAGGCTCAGTTTAGGACAAATCTGTTTTGTCGATCTCTGGGAGAAAAAGAGGCAGAACAATGGAACCGTTTGCGATTGCTGATTGGGGGGTGACCCTTTCCCGAGAACCGGATGAAATGTTATGGATCATTGACAAGAAAGGCTTCACAACTAAGTCGCTTTACAGATTGATGATGTTCAGGGGGAGATTGATGAATTAAGTATGATAATTTGGAAGAGTAACTTTTTCTCAAAGTGAAAATATTTGTGTGGCTGATGTTCATAGGCCGGATCCAAGTGGGGGATCAATTAAGTAGAATGAAGTGGAATGGGAATCCTTGCTGTAAGTTGTGTTCTACATTAGAAACAACTGACCATTTGATCTTTAGATGTCCCCCTCCCGTTTTCTCTGGTGTATTGTTAGGGATGCTTTGTTTTGGTCTTATCCTCCGAATAGTAGAAGTGAATTTCTGAGAGTCCTAGGAGAGCATAAAAACTCTAAACGGACGAGGGTGATTATGGGTGTGATGGGTGCTTGTGCTTGGGCAATTTGGCTCATGAGGAATGATCGTATTTTTAAAAACTGTCTTTCTACTAACCCATTTCAGGTGGTCTACAAAATGCTTTTATTCCTCACTTAGTGCCTCGTCCTGGCGCCAGTTCGTATAAGAGAAGAAGCTTCAAGGTGTTTGGGCTTGCTGCGTGCCAGACTTCATCAGTTGACCCATCCGGCAAACACAGCAAATGGCTCCGTTCAGCACCAAAATAGTCCTGACAGTCCCTGAGAATGAGAAAAATGAGGATGCTGAAAGAAATACTGTGACCTGTGGCATTTCTGGTTGGAGCAACATCTTTTATTATCTAAAAACACAGAGAACTGATCTTTCTGTGCTGCTGTTTTACTCGTATTGTTTTGCTAATGCTGGTTGCGTGGTAGTACCTTACAGCTGGGTGTGAGGGTGGTAAATATGCTATATCTAATGTTGGTAGACAAGTTGATCTAATAGAAGAACAATCTTTTTTTTTTGTGCGGTGGATGTAGCTGGTAACCCCAGCGTAAATCTCTCCTATTGCTTTCTATCAAAGCTGGGCCAAGTGTTTGGCCTCTTTTCTAAAAAAAAAAAGAAGAAGTGGACATCTGAAGTTCTGAACACCGGAGACCTGTAAGCTCGACCAATTGCGGTAGGCCTCAGATGATGCGCGTGTCCATTGATGGCTAAGTCGTTGTTTGTCAGGCACTCAGGCCATGAAACGTGAAACGTGTGGTTACTAGCTCCTCCAACATTTCTGTCAGGAAATATGTCGAACAGTTCATGGGGAAGGAGGGGCAGGAGTGAAACCTGAGAAGATCAGAGCGCGCTACGACATGGCGCGGGCGTGCGAGGAGGGCGGCAGGCTATCTGCCGGACGCCCCGCCTGCCCTTGTCCGTATATGGCCGCAGAAACCGCCGGCCGGCCGGAGCCTCAAGAGCTAACCATGGTAATTCAGGAATAGCACGGCCATGCACGATTGGTTTTCCCAACTTCGTCCCAAAACTCCATCTCCCCCGTGTCCGGCTACTCGGCGAGGCCCGCGGCGATGCAGTCATGCAGATGTACAGAAGTACAGATGCAGACACGCAGTACGTGCCAGAGGCGACAAGCAGCAGAAGCAGGTTACCTTTATCCTACGGCGAAGCTAGGCGAGCGGGAAGACGACTGGAGCAGCGTGAACGAACAGCTAGCTAAGCGATTAGCGAGATAACCGTGAGCCATGCCTATAGCTATTAGCTAATCTCTCTCCTTTATGCGCACTGTAGCTGCAAACAACAGCTGATCTCGTCTGCACGCGTCCCCCATGGAGTGGTCGATCGGCGGGCATGATAGCTATGGCAATTAATTACTCTCTCTTTATAGTGATTGTTTTATAGTCTTTTTTGTCTGGATATAGTATTATGTTTATGGTTTAGATTTTGGTTTTAGATTTTAGATTTTTGTTTTAGATCACGAAACTTAATAATATATAAATGAAATAGAATTAAAAGCTAGATAAACAATAATTTCTTTAAATTCTCATCAGATACATATACTCACTAACTACTTTTCATAATCTGAAAATTTCCAAACAGACCATTAGTTTTCTAGGCTTTTTTTCTAAATACAAGTTGTTTGATATCTTTTAGTTATTTTTCATCTTTACTTATAGGTTCATTCTTATCAAATAAATATTATTTTTCTCACAAATAAACCACTCAGCTTTTGTAAAACATAATAAATAAGGGGCAATAAAATTATTTGAGTTGATTTCTTAATTCTTATATACAAGTCTATAACGACTTGTATAAGAAATCAAATGTATTAATTAAATGTACTCTCTATTTTATATTATAAGTCGATTAACTATTTCAAAGGCAAACTTCTTTAAAATTAACCAAAGATAAAGAAAAATGTATTAATATCTATAGGACTAAATACACTAGTAAAATATATTTACATATTTTATGATGAACTTAATAAAACTAATTTGATATTTTAATTGTTGATATATTTATAATAAAAAATTACCATTAGACAATTTTAACTTGTAACAAGAGTAGTAATTAAGAGCCGTCCTAATTAATTAATTAATAATCCTAGCTTGAAAATTTTAATTAATTAGGTCTTATTTGCTAGGTTGGTCCATTCCACATGGCAGGATTGTAGCATGTCAAATAAGTCCGTGCCGAGTAGTACAGTGGCTAAGTAATTAAGGGCGCCGCATGTCATCCGCGCTAGAGGGGTCAGCATTTGTGTTACCTGCGCTTGAGGGACTTGCTGAACGGCTCGTCGTTGTAGGAGACGCAGCCTTCGAGAGCGCCGGCGCCGGCGCCGGCGACCCTCCCGCCGAGGATGGTGAGCAGCGTCGTCTTGCCGCTGCCAGACGGGCCCATCAGCGCCAGCACCTCGCCGGGGGATGCCGACCCGGATATCCCGCTCAGGATCTCTCGCGGCGACCCTTTCACCGTCACCCTGTACTTCACCTCCGTAAACTGCATGCATAGCATAATTACTCGGCCACTCACTCAGTGAAGCTCGCAGCATATACATGATGCCGGCAGCAAGCATGACGCGTTCGTGGAGTTTGGCAGTTTGGCTGCGTACGTTGCTAACTTTACCTTGAGATATATTGGCAAGGTCGGCTCGGTCATCAGCTTCTTGCGCCGCGTGCCGGCCTCGATGTCCATGGCTGGAACATATATATGTGCAGTTAGGTTAGTAGAGTTGTAGTTAGGATTAGCTAGCTAGAAAAAGCGTGTGCATGTGTGCGTTGCGTACTGTTCTCGTCGTCGCTGAAGGGATGGAGCTCGGCGGAGGACATGGCCTGGGGAGGAGGGGTGAAGCCGGTGAAGGTGAAGGAGAAGCCGAGGCTGGCGCTGGAAGCGCGGCTGAGCGCGGCGCCACTGCTGACGAGGTCCTCCAGGTCCAGCTTGAGCTGCGCGCTGCGCGACTTGCGGATGTGGCTGTGGCCGTGGCTGTTCCCGCCGGCGCCGGCGCCGCCCGACGCCGAGCGCTTCCCGAAGCTGGACTTGCGCGACAGGCTCGTCGCGTCGGGCGTGCTCCGCACCGTCTCCGCCGACGCCGTCCGGCTCAGCGACTGCGACGACGGAGCTAGCTGGTCCGACTTGCTCCGCCCGATCCCCCTTCCGGCCGTGTCGTCCATCATCGGTTTCTCCGTTATAGACTCCATGACCTCCCTTCCCTACCCAGAGCTTGTCACCTAGCTAATACCGTCACGTTCCTAGCTAGCAAACTCCCTCGCAATGCACACGTACGTAGCTAGTACTCATGTAGCGCTGCACACAGTACGAGCCGAGCCGTTATATACACAGGGCCAGCGGTAAGGCGCGCGCGCGGGCAAGATCGGTGAGGTGGATTCTGGCGAGGCGCGGACGGCGACGTGCGAGAGCGGGACGGACGCAGCGGAGGGGCAGGGGCGCGCCAGCGAAGCGCGATGTGGGACGGGCGCTCGGCCGCGCATTAATGGCGCGGGAAAGCGCGGTGTGGCTTCGCGCGCCCCGGCTGCCACCTTCCACACATGCCGGCCTCACGACGACGTATCGCCCAGGGCACTCGGCGCCCGCGCCCGCGACAGAGACCGCTCGCTCTGGCGCCCGGCCGGCGCCGGTCCATCTGGCTGCTTACCATAGCTTCATCCCGATCGATTCTGCAGATCGACCGATCAGCTCATTGCCCGAGCGCACGTGTGATGAGCACCACAGTTATGGTATATCTCTATTGACGTACGTGATCTTTCAATGACCTATAATAATTACGATTTGTTAAAGAAAATATTAATAGTTGTCGTGCGAGATGTTATGTTACGATACACCTACTTTATCGAGTTATTATCAAGTTATTGATCTTACCAATGTAGATTAAGCCTATTATTGTAAGCAATCGGAATTCGGAAATAAGTAGGAACAAAATATAAGAGCAACTAAAATTGCTAGAAGTTGATGTTCTAGAAAAAAACAACAATATAAATCCATGGCTTTAAATGGCAATGTAGCAACATCTAAATTTTAATTTAACATAAAAAATACCCTAAAAGTGATGACTGTATAAATATTAGAGAGCTAGGGGTACGAGAAGGTCGTCTCATATTAGCCTAACACAAATACATCTCGATTACAAGTCGCACAACCTAATTTAACTTAGACTTTAAAAAATAATATAGATTGTTTTGATAATTCTAAATAGCTCAAACAGACTTTTGGTATAGGAGCAAACCTATTAGAATGTAAACTTCTTAAGCTTTCTATAAAGTTCAATATTACCAAAATTGTAGTTAGCATTCAAAAGATATGATCGTTTGAATTTAGTATATTTTTATCGGTTCAAATCCGAATAAAAAACATGTGTCAAACTTAAACAATTTTCTGATGTCCTCGTTTGTTCACTCGCAATCCCATCTGATACCTGGTAAAGCAAATATTGATTTTTGTTTCCCTTGCGATGGGCTAGGCGGGGGGGAACACATCAAGTATCTAGTCTCTTCTTTATACTCTATCCATCCAAAAATCTCATATATATTATATTTTCTATTTTTTTCATAAAAGTTATGTGTATTTATGGTTTACATATATGCAAGTCTTAAATGAGCAGTAATACCGTTTTGTTTAGCGGCTAAATTAAATTGACGTCACGTGATCTAAGCAATCATAGCTTAATTAGTCTTATATGCACAACATTAGCATTAGCATTAGTTTAAATACATGTAAGTCTTGAATGAGCATACACGTACATCAGGATCAATACGACTGTTTAATGTGACACGAGAAAACCTAGCTGCAGAGTTTGGAATACCATGACTTTAGCACTCAACTTTATCCATATTCCATGTTTTATACACACGCAATTCTTTCCTTAATCTATACAAACACTTCTAAAACTAACAACAACAACAATTCATAATGCATGCATGTCCCTTTGTTCAAATGTAAAATTTAAATATAATATACAAATATCTATCTTCGGTTGTTTGATGTATAAACACACGGTTATATAAGTGCCACCGATGTTCCTATCAGCGTGCCTAGCTATCGTAAGTTAATTTGTGCGTACGTGTGTGCGCCGAGTGCGATTTAATGCGACCTCGCGATTGAGATATGGCCGGCCCGACGCCCGATGGTCATTGATCACTTTGGCTTGTTTTTTACGTACTTTATGCGACCATGCATTCTCCGTTTGTTTTTGCATATCCAAAACACAAGTAGTTTGACTTTTTAAACTTAAATTTTATTAAAACTTCAATAAAAATATTTTAATATTTTAAATATCAAATAAATATACTATTATAACACATTTAATGGTTAATTTAACAAAGTTAATATGACATTTTAATTATTTGTATAATTTTTTATAAAATTGGAAAAATAAAAATATTTAATTTTATAAAAGTCAAATAACACTTACGGAAATTCATTGTTTTGCCGTGAGCCCTTGGCACACGGTGAAAGCCATATTGCACTTATGATGAAAAATTCACAAGTGTTGTATTCGGCGAAGAACATTCGGCAACCCTTTATCGATAGACAAGGGTTTGCCGAATGCCAAACGTGGCACTCGGCAAACTGAAGTGCCTAATGGCTACAGATGGCATGATGGCCTATTTGCCGAATACCACGTGGGGCATTCGGTGAAAAGACATCTTTGCCGAGTACCCGAGAGAATACATTCGGCAAACCATCGAGCAAACGGTGAAGTAGTGATTTTCGGTAGTGCAACTTATATTATGTAACAGCATAATTCCTTTTATGCATAATATAATGTACGCGGAATATAATAGTTTTAGTCTGCATTTACGTGCACTATTGTCATTAGACTATGCCTAGCTTAAGTGTGCACTCACTACGGGAAAATAGGAGTTCGCCGAGTGTCACAGGCGCTTGGCGAACCCCAAAAAACACTCAGCGAAGGGATCGCCGAGTGTTACACTCGGCAAACAACACTCGGTGAACCCGCTATCGGTAAACAGGGATTCGCCGAGTATTTTTTATCGGGCACTCGGTGAACCCGTTTGCCGAGTGTAAAATTTGACACTCGGCGAAAAAATATACTAACAATGTGCATACGGGCATCACGGCGGGTTTGCCGAGTGTCTAGGTTTGGCACTCGGCAAACAAAGAAATAGAAAACAAAAAAAACAGGATACGGGCATGGCGTCATTTCGTCGAACACTTGGC
>KE372338.1:59340-77224 GCA_000418225.1 Zizania latifolia
TGCCGCCAATGATGGTGTGGAGCACCTCCTTGCACCTATCTCCTTCCAGTATACCTTGGGCCGATATGACGTGACCAGACCATATCCGAGGCGGAGCTACAGTGAGCTGTCATTCTACACGCTCAGCTCAGTCGTGGGCGCACCGGTGGAGTCAGCGGTGAACCTAAGACCCTTCTGGCCAAATGACTCCTCTAGGGATTGCAGCGTCAATGCCACCAGTGACACCAAGGACGCTGATGGATAGCGGGGTGCCCGATCTTCCATCAGGTGGAGGTAAACAACGATTTGTGGAGAAGAGACACACGCGATCTGGCTTTCGATCAGCGAGACTAAACCCCTGCAATCGTAGCACCACTTCTTATCTCGTTATCAACCATGCACAGCCCGATTGACCTTGCCACGAAGGCTGTCCTTGCCTGTGAATCGAAGAACACAAGCAAGAATACAGAAAACACAATCGAAATAGAGAAAATCAATTGGAATCTGCGAATTATGGTTCACTCACAAAACCGGTCATGCGACAGCTGTCAAAGCAACGTATAAACAAATCCCAAGAAACCCTAGATGGTTGTAGCTACAACTTATATATCTATTCTGGATACACCCCTAATGGGCTCAACTAGTACACGGCCCAAAGGTCCAATAAGACAGCAAAACAGCATGCTGACAGATTCTGGACGTCCAATTATTTTGATAATTCATGTTAATGCGGAAGGAACTTTAACATAAAACTAGCGCCATTGGAAAGATGCTAAAGTTATCCTTCTGTGCATATGTGGAACGTTGAAAACAGAGTCTAGATGTGGTCTGGATAGTTATTTTAGTGCATGCTACTACTGGAATTCGAGATGGACTCGAGCTGAAAGTGGATTGGACTTCCAGCTTGACTTGAACGCCCTTGTTAATCCTTCTCCACCTCTTTGCTTATCTCTATGTGTTTCTTAGTCCTCTCCATAATTCCTAACAATAATATCATTATTAGACAGTAATCTATTCTCAAAGTCACATAAAGAGATACTTAAGAACGAGCTCACCTACAGATTTAATTGTCGTACTCGATCTCTAGTAATGGGACCTTACATAGCCACCTAAGAGGCATCGTGTATATCCATATGAATGATGTCATCATCAGACGCCACCGCGGTGGTGGTGGTAGTCTTCACGGACATCCTCGTGCTAGGCGGGAGGTGGAGCAAGAGGAGCGATGAAGTGGCCATTGCTGTGAGGGAGGGAGAATAGGAGCAGGAATCGTTTCCTTGCCACTGAAACTGAGAGGCAGGTTTGGCCACTGGGCTTTAACGGCAGCCTCATATCCGCCGTCTTCAGGAATCTAGATAGATAGCTTCTCATCTCGATATGTGTGAAAAAATTGTTCGTACACTTAAAATGTTCTTTTTGATTATGATGTCACTCTTGATAATAATATGTAGCATAATTTAGGTTAATGAATATGAACCAGGGTAGTAAAAATACGAAATCACTTCTTGAGAATGATAAATTATCACATCTCTCCGTTAATCGTTGTATTTAGGCTCATTGATTTGTAAAACTGTTACAGTACACTAGTTTACTGGGAAATCAAGAAACGCCCCACGATACAATTCGAACAAGTACAAAACGTATTATGCTTTTACGTAGCTGGTCAGGATGGCCGAGTGGTCTAAGGCGCCAGACTCAAGTTCTGGTCCTCTAACGAGGGCGTGGGTTCAAATCCCACTTCTGACATATTTTTTCCCCGCTTGACATTGTTGTAGCCCGGAACCCCGGATTCTTCTCTTCATCATGTTTTTCACTCAGGGAAAAAACCTTATTTATGACCCTGATGCGTCCTGCCGACAGTGCATCTGTCACGAGACTCAGGTTTACAAACTGTGCACCGTTGGTTGCCCGGAGCACAGTAACCGATCCAAATTATATTTTTATCAGTTCGGTTTAGCTTTAGCTGTAAATAAACCAATTACCGTTATTTTGGTGGTGGTGCATACGGCAGTTCATATTTTTATTGGTTCGATTTAGCTATAAACAAACTAGTTACCGCTAAAAAATTAGAGGCTGTGAAGGGTCATCGAACTATGGTAACCGATCATATTTTTATTTTTATTGGTTTGGTTTAGCTATAAACAAACCCATACGTTACTACTAAATATTTAGAGGTTAGATTGAAAATCGTGGTTATCCCCATTAACTTAGGGATGAAAACAGATCGTATTTAGACGGATAATAGTCATAATATATCCTATACTAATTTTTACCGTGATTTAGAGTCGGTGCAGATGTTAAACAGATATGGTCATGTAGATACGAGACGGATTATTTTGGATGTCAGAATCGATGCGGAGTCAGAATAGGCTCAGATTAGAAACAGACTAAAACTAATGGATAATACGTGTATGACATCGGGACTAAAATTATGTTCCTTCTTTAGTTCTTTTGGGCTACTATCAGACTTAAGTAAACTAATTCTAAGCATGAACCGATTTTAAGCTGGAGATTGGTCTTTTGGCAGTTTTGACTGTTTTTGCTGAAGAAAATGAATCCTCAGTTGACTATGAACAAACCAATGATCAACTAAGCAGCATTTGTGTGTAACTGCCTGGTTAAGCTCGATCCCATTTGGCCAACACATTCTAATCCGTAATCCACACAAGAAGTCGAAGACATTACCCATAAATTCAGATAATCTGCTCAATAATCAATACAGCAGGAAAAGGTCAAGCAGGCACCAACAAAACTTGCGTAGCAATTATTGACCCAGCGAACTTTTCCATAATCTTTTTTTTATAAACTTATCAGTATCATTCCAAAATACCAAAACAGAATATATTCAACGATGCGGTTACCGCAGCGGGCATGGCGCAGGGCAGCACCGCAGCGGGCCAGCGGTGGACGCCTGGTCCTGGACGACTTGCTACAGTGTGGCACCTCCACGCCTAGATGATCTGTGGTGTGCGGCACAAAGGCAATTAACCGCATCACAGGTAGAAATGTCAACAGGAATTTCCTGTCGGAAACCCCTCTCCATGTTAGTCTCCACGGAGAAATATTCTCCTATCTTCATTCTCACTAACTACGACATGGATATATTTTTTCTATTCCATCCCTGTACGGGGAAAATTCCCCGTGGAGTCTCCATCCCCACAAGACGAAGCACGCAACTGTGGCTTGCACCGCTGGCCGCCGTGCACCGGCCGCTGCCTCCGTGCGCGCTCCGTCGTCGGCCTCCTGCGCACGCCGTCCAGCTGGCCACCATAGGCGCGCCGCGTCGCTGGCTGCCACTGCGCCTGCCTACACTTGCGCCGTCGACAGCTTGCTACAACGCGTGAAATTCAAAGGGAGGCCTGGAGGTAGGAAGGAATCCGGAAGAATAAGGATAGAGAGGGATAGAAAAATTAGGGTTTGAATAGTGTTTATATATTGTCTATTGGGATGAGGTTTTAGGCTTTATTTTTATAGACCAAAGTGTATCTCCGCGGGGGGCGGGGATGAGGACGGGAGAGTTATACCCGCCCCCGCCAAACACGACGGGATCAGTTTTTCCCCATATAAATCTCTGTGGATAATAAATAACCATCATCCCTAACTCCTAATAGGGAAATTCCCATGGGAAATCGGAAAAAGGGTCCAATCACAGGAGCGCAGGGCAGCACTCTAGCAGGACAGCGGTGAATGCCAGGTCTAAACCATAGTGAAAAAAACCGGACCGAACCGCCGGTTAAACTGAAAAAAACAGGAACCGAGCACTTAACCGGTTCAGTTTTACTAAAAGACCACTTAAGAAATCGAACCGGTAAAAACCAAGCAAACTGGGCGGTTTCTTATTGAACCGGTGAACCAGTGCCGATTTTAAAGAACCGGGCGGTTCAATGTTAGCACAAAAAATTATTAGTTTGAGAGGGATTAAATGTCCAGAATTTTCATTTATCTTTGGCCATCACTCCAACTCATATTTAGCATGTAATAATTAACAAAACAATTATTTATATAAGAAGAACTAAATATAGATGGTACTAACATTGACAAAAAAGAAAATGATGGGGATTTCTAAAGTGAAAATGCACCACCTAGAAGCATCTTAAATAAACTTTATTTAAAATGTTTTAATATTATTATTATTATGTTGTTTGTGGATTGTGACATTACAGTTATAACACCTCTTTAAATCATAATATTATAATATAATTATAATCTTATATTTAAGTTGTATTTTTAATATCTAATTATATATATTAACTTGTATTATTTTTATATTATAATTATAACCAATGCAGGCCATCGCCAGTGCAGCTGCCAGCGGCATTGCGGGATTTGCGGCTCGGTGCCTCGAGATGGTAATGTGTTGTCTTGTTGATTGGGATGGTAATTCAGTTATTACAATTCTAAAAATGAAATGTTTTATGGTTGGTACTTGAGGGCATCTTCGGTTCTTCACCTTGAATGTTGATGGGTATGGGTTACCCGTCGAGTATATTTTACCCGTGCGGGTATGGGTTTGGAGAAAATTGGACCCGCATGTATATATGGGTTATCCGATGGAAAGATTATTTTTCTTAACAGGTATGGGTTTGAGATAGTCAAACCCGATGGGTATAAACCCATTGCCATCTTTAAGTCTGGAGATTGAACTCACGGAGATACAAACGCAAGGTTTTTAGTTCTCTTACAACTTAGCTTACATAAATGTGTTGGGCTGGCTCAAATAAATTTCAGATTATCCGATTTTTGTCCCTTCGAATAATCTACACCGAATATCGAATAGTCTAAATCCACCGGATTTTATAGATATCACATCCGCATCTGTATCTATATCCACACAAAAAAAAATCCAAATCCACATTTGTATTTGCTAGATTTCAAAATACTATTGTGATATCCTCAATCGGAGACTCGTGATCCCTGTGTGGTCACCCCACCGGAGTCGGACGTGAGCAGTGATAGGGATGGCAATGGGGCCCAAAAACCGATCCCTGGTGGTGAATTCACCTATTAGGGAATGGGTCTGTCAGTCTTTTGTCCTCGTAGGGTTGATTCGCAGGCACAAACCTATCCCTGTTGGGGATACAGGGCTCAGGGACGGGGAAGCACTCACTGTCCTTGTTAACCACCGGGGAACCCTAAATCCATATTTTAGGCTGTAGCATAGCAAGTATGAACCCTAAATCCATTCCACCTCTCACTAGTCCCCTTCCCACACCGCTAGCGCACAGCAACTAGCCAACCACCATCGCAGGTTTGCACAGGCTCTCTGCTCTCACTTCTCTCCTCTCTCAGCTTGTTGCTCGCTGTTTCTCTCCTAGGCAGCCATCGATGCTGCCACCTATCACTGCCTAGGCCGCCATCGATGCCGCAGATCCAAGGCACCCAGATGGCCACCAATGCCACCACCTGCCTAGGTGGCCACCGAGTCACCGATTGCCCAAGCGGTCACCGACACGGTGACATCATAGATCAAGGCATATAGGTGCTAGCTCTATTCTATAGAGTCGAAATCTAAATTTTCAGTTAATTTTGAAATTGATCATTCAAGATTTAGACAAATTTTATCGGTGAAAAAAAACCCGACCAATCCTTGAGTCCCGACGGGAAACGGAGATAGTGGTTAACCAAGACCCGAGACCGGAGCTACGGCCAGGGCCGGGGCGGGGCCGGGATTCAGGGAACTTGTGGATATTGGGTATCGGGTACAGGACCAAGTCCTGCCCTGTTGCCATCTCTAAGCAGTGAGCAGCATCGGACTGCCGCTTCCACGGCACACGGGCTGCTGCTGATTGGGCCATGAGTACGATATCCATAGTCCCTGCCAATTGTCGGATTACTAATATTTACTAATAACTAGCGACAATCACACTGTCACCTATGTTTACATTTTCGGTTCTTCAGCTGCAGGTTACGGACTTTCAGGCTGCTGTTGTGAGAGAAGGGCCTTCCACGGCATGATTGTACTGCAGTCGGCAGTTCAGGTGCTAGGTATCAAATACCAATGTACCATCCACGGCACCATGCTAAGTAACGGCCTGTTGCGTTAACCAAGTAGGCATTAGCCCTGAAATGATATCATTAAGCAATCAAACGAAATGATGCAAGGAAAGCTCCAGCCTTCAGCACAGCCGCGGACAAAGCAGAAACGCTAAAGCAGCGCAATTTGCTTCGTCAGCTTCGCAATAGCTGTTTAGTGGAGCACTTACATGACACCCTGCATCATCAGACATAGGGAAAGCAAGATTCTTCAGTAAATAAAACAGAACCAATCTAACTCACTTTCAGAACCACTCAACCACGGGATTATAGTACTCCACCCCACTGAATAGCCCAACACACGCACGCACGCACCAAGCCAGATACGGTCTTTGCAACTTTTGTCTTGCCACTAGGGTTTTCTTGCATTCCAAAGATGATACTATAACGGAGTCTTAGAGAATGATCAAACTGAAACGGTAATACAGGAAAAGAAAGCTAGGGAAAACTAACTAGCCAACTGCTCTCCAATTGCAGCCAAGCAGGATCTTGGGGCCCATGCTGCCGTTCCGCAGATAACGTTGCTAGACCATCAGTTCCTTGGGACCACATGTCTGTTGAGTTTGTCAGGGCCGTCTGTTCTTCATGGCTAGCTAGGGAACATGGGGCATGTGATCCAAGCTAACCAGCTTTGACGGTGCCATTGGCAAGGACAGGTTTCTCAGTTGTTTGGGCTACCTTCGCCGCATAAGTAGCAACTGGAGCTGCACCATTCTCTGCAGGAACCTTTGGTTCTCCATTGACGTCATTTGGTACAGATAGCTTTGGCTTCCCATCAGCACCATCCTGTTGTTTCTCTCCAGTAAAAGAATTTGGAGCCCTGCTGTCCCAGACCTAAAATGATTAAACCAACCATTAAGAGTAATCAAACAAGGCATAACAGAAGCCATGCTGCAAAAATTGATAATTGACAAGGCTCAGCCTTATACCTGCTTTTGGATCTGCTGTTGTTTCACCCTTTTTTCCTGCATCAACTTCTGACGATTCTCATAGAAGGTAAAGTCATCCAGGATGGAGGTCTTACTGGCATGCTCCTTGAATATCTTAAGCATCTGAATGCCTTGCTCAAGGTTTACCTGAATTTTTGACAAGTGAACGACATAAGACAACAGTATGGTAACCACCTTTTTGCAAGTCACTGGACTAAATAGGAACACTATAAGGTACCTCTTGTGTGTCACGGCTGTTTGTGACTGGCTTGTTCTCATTGTTCTCTAGGATGATGTGCTTGAGTACATTGTTGGGCACATCTTTTACAATGTGCCACTTGAGAGATAAGGAACCATTCCACTTATCTTGTTGCCAGTACTCCAAGGTTTTTTCAAAATCAACTGCCCCACACATTTCAGCAACACCAACAAACTGCCCACTAGTATTAACCTGAAGTTCATAGCAACAAAGAAAAATTAGACAACAGAAACCATGCTTAACATAAATGAATACAAGACACCACAAACATCTTACTGAGAAAAACAAGAACATAGGGCATTTGGAGCTCTTGGCCTGAGCTTCCTGATAAGCAGCATTAAGCTTCTTGTTTCCATTAGTGGTGCTTGCCCACACATTGTACTTTATGCTCTTGTGGATATCATCCTCGCTGTAAGATTTAATGACAAAGAACTTTGCATCATCATATTGGACAGGGAAGTCATCTCGGTTGAACTGTGTTCTATCAGGTACATCAGTGGAGTTCTTGCTTTCACTTGAAGGAAGGCTCTGTCCTTTCACAGCAATAGTAACGGTATGGCCGAACAACTTCTGGTTCTTGAAACGGCCAGATCTAGGACCTCTGTTCAACTCAATTGTACCATCCTGACTCTCGTTGCCAAAACCATAATATCCGTTACCACGGCCTCTTGACTTGTACCTGCTATCCATACTAAGACCCCACCGACCATATATCCTGGAATCATAGCCATTACTACCATAGCCATTACTTCCATAACCATTGCTTCCATAAGAAAGACCAGTTTTGAATGAATTTCCATACTGGCTGTAAGACTGGGTGCTAGGGTACATCCTATTGGGATATGTAGGAGCAGTTGATCCTGTTGTAGTTGCCGATCTTTGGTTATTCATGCCCTGTGTACAGACGATTAGACAAGCCAAATAATTCAATATGTGAGCCATTACTAAAAGGTAAAGTGTATCAGGACAATGCATAGTTTCCCCTGAACTCACCATCTGCTGAGGTGCGGAGCCCTTGTTTTGCCTTGCAGAAGAGACATTACTGAATGCTGAAGACGACATATGGTTGGTTGTAGTTGTTCTCTGCTGTCCATTTGTATAAGTAGAACCATCATACCATGCAAAGTGTGCTCCTGTGCTGTCATACCCATATGTCGAATCCAGGTAACCAGCAGAAGGAACCCCACCTAGCATGGGTGCCCTATAAGTTCCATCAGGGGTCAGTGATGAATTTTGTTGGCTTGATCCAAGGGGCACAGTTCCACTGTTAGTGTGAACAGTACCATTAGGAGCACCATTTGTGGCTGTTTTAGCAGGATCTGCCTTAGCTGCTGGCTTTTCTGGATTGACAGAAGGCTGCAGGTCTCCTTGGGTGGCAGAAGGAACCGGTGTAGGAGGCTGATAATATGTAGTTGGATACTGGTAATGCTGGCCAAACATTTGACCATCAACTGTTGGAACTGGGGAACTGGCAGGAGAGTATGCACCATAAGGAGCATACCCATATCCATAAATGTCTCCATATACTGCCTGTGAAATACCAAAGGACAATAAGATAGTTGATAGCACAGAGTAAGCAAATAAGAAAAAAGAATCACAGATAGCAAAAGCCATGGAATGCATAGCTTTCCACTTATTACATCCAACAACACTTGTCAGGACAGCTCCCAACAGACAATAACAGCAAATATCTGGACCATTTCTACATTAAGTATATGACACATGGTGCAATTCATCATTAGCAATATCATATCAGATAATCTAGGGTCAACTTACTGGGGCAATCTCCACTCCATCTGAATTTACATATCTAGGATAATCATCCCACTCGCTCATGGAACCGTCATAACCTGAATTTCGCAAACCAACACAATTCCGTCAGCATAGGACAAACAGAGCGTGGATTAAAAGAAGCTATTTGATATATAAACGATCACAGGGCTTATCAAACTAAGAAGTGATGTGGTTACCAGTATCACACACACCACTACAAGAAGAAAAAACTACCAAGAATCAAGATACTCAAAATAGCTGGGCTCAATGGATCATGATCAGCACAAAAATTTCCCCATAGTTCCTCACCTCCATAGTAATATGCTGGCAGGTAGAACATGTTGGGATCCGTAAAATCTTGAAGCACTGGCGTGATGGACCGCTCTGGCGGGATCGACACGCTAAGAGGCTGGTCGGCAGGAGGCGCCGCCTGCTGAATTAAATCAAACACGAACCATATCCACTCGTATTACAATCAGGTACCACAGGAGCAAACCAAGAACATAAGAAAGATGAAGGATCGATTATTTCTACTGTTCTATCAATACCTTCTTGGCGCCCGCAGGTTCGGTGGTGACATCCGCTGCCTTGGGCTGCGAATCCAGTGACAACTTCTGCAGCAGATCAGTCGCTTCTTTCGACAGGAAACGATGAATTAAGGAGCACACGCTGTATTCATATCTCAGATCTTTCAAATTAAACCCTACCAAGCAACAACAATAATCCTATCCTAAAAATAAAATCATAAAAAAAAATCTGATTTCTGTTGGGAGGCAATAATACTACCCTAAAAGTGAAAACATAAAAAAACGGATAATGTCTAAAAACAGTAAGCACGCATCGATCTGGAAAAGTCAACTCAGAGAGACCGCAAGGACGGGGAGAGACCCGCCGGACAAGGGAGCCGGCCGACGGCCGTCGCACGGTCACGAACGGCTCAGCAAAACACACCCAGTCCAATCTCCGGAAATCAAACCAAACCTCCCGCCCAAACAGCCTAAAAAACGAGAAAAAAAAACAGAAACCAACGCCGAAAAGGATACGATCCGCGGCGGGTGGGGCGGCAGGAGCCGGGGAAGGAGCGGCGGCGGGCTCCGGCACGGAGACCGGGACCTGAGGCAGCGCAACGGCGGCCATGGTTGCGAGATCCCAGAGAAAAAGCAGCACCTGGAGGAGGCGGCCGGCCCTTCTCTCTCCTCTCTCTCCTGCGGAAAGCTAGATGCGACGGGGTATAGAGCGAGAGAGAGAGAGAGCGGCGGCGGCGGAGAGGGAGGGGGATGGAGCGAGGCAGGCGAGGCGGCACCAGAGGAGAGCAGCAAGGCGGCTAGCAGCGGCAGGTACAGTGCGGAGGGGGAAAGAGGAGGGTTTTGGGTGAGGAGCGGGGGTCATATATCGGGTGGGATAGGTGCGGAAATGCAGAGGACCACTGGACCACGGCTCACTGGACGCCACGGGCGTTGGATTCCCCTCCTCTCCAGTTCGCCTCTGATTTTCTTTCCATTTATAATTACTCCAGAAATTCTATTTTTAGAAAATTATAAATTAGTGGTAATAATACAAAATTAAAATATTTATTTGTTAATAAAAATATAGTATTACAAAGTGATAGCCATTATTAAAATATTTGTTGTTAGCTCTTCAACTTTTTCCAAAAAATCGCGTTTCTATCTTTTTTCTTACCATCGGTTATCATATTAAAAAATTATTTTTTCTTCTTATCCACGTATTACCTATCATTTTATAATACTATTTTTTATTATTAGTAAATGACACTTTAATTTCTTTAATATCACATTAATTTATTAAATTTACCTTTAAAAATAAAGTTTTTAACAAAAAATGATGGGCTAGAAATAGACTCTTTTTTAATAGAGGGAGTAGTTCTTCTCCTGATAAAGCTTTTCTTGTTTTTTTCCTGCGAATGGATTATTAGTTTATCACTAGATAATTTCTAAAAAATATATAAATATATAAGTATATACATATTAATTGGACAAAAACTAGTCCAGCAGATTTCTAAACCTTATTCCCTCTCATCTCTAATCTCTCCTCTCTAGCACTCACCACTGCCACGCTCTGAGCTCTGTGTCTCTGGCCACCCCTGCTCATCGTCTAGCCCGACGCTCGTCGGCGCTTGCTACCGCCCCCCTTCCGTCGCTCGTTTCTGCCTCGGTGCCCCCCTTCCACCGGTCCAACCCCCTCTGCCAGCTGCCGCACGTGGGCCATGGCTTGCCACGCCGGCGACGCCGCCACCGACGCCCCTATGACCCTATCGCCCTCGCAGCCTCACAGTCGCAGGCCGCTGCCGTTGGCCGCCCTGCAACGAACAACAGTGCTTACCAATGACGCCAAGAGTTACAGCTCAGTAGCTCACCGTAAGCTCCCAATCCCATTCTGAATTTATTCGAATGTGTTTGATAGTTTGAGACTGTAAGTACTGAGTAGTGTTTCAGTTGTAGATATAAGCTAGCTTCTTGGTAATGATCATCATGTAAAATATTGCTACTTTGTTAGTGCATGGAGTCACTGCATAGTGCGTACTGAAATTACAAATCAGGGCATAGTGTTTGTCATTGATTTGGTTTATTTTTATTGTCAAGCTAATTTTTATTATATTACATAGATATTTTATAGTATGTTTAATTTTGCACCTATCGTAGAAATCCTGCTCCGCCACCCTCTTCCCTTCGTGATTTCTGATTTGCTTACTGCCGGGGCAAAGATGTTTTGGTCACATTACTCTCTAATCTCTGCCTTTTTACTTTGCAATCGTCTGCTATAACAAACAAATAATTAACGTGTAGTTTATTGCATATGTCACGTGAAGATGGTGATACTATGATGATAATAGATTTCATCAAACAAATCCTGATGACAGTTTTTCTTTTTCGCGCAGCTAGAAAATGAAGGGTAAACTACATGAATATTGTGCCAATGCTCAAAATTCAAGTTTTTTCTCTTGCATGTGTTAAGATGTAAAATATTTGCTTTGGCTGTGCAAACTACTTCGTTAGTTCATTTTTATAAGGTCTGTTTCGATTTCTAAAACATCAAATCTCGAAGATTTTGACCAACAATTAAAATACATGCAAACACATTTGTGTATAAAAATTATACCAATAGATTTTTTTTCTTCAAAGTGCTTTCACACCACATTAGTTACAACTTATAATCTATAACCAAATTTAAATTTTGGAATTAATTCTAGAGTTTTTTGTCGTTTTTTATTTTCGGACTTGCTTATAGATAGCTAAGAATAAAATATAAAAATATTACTATTTTATTTGCTAATTTACATATCTTTGAGCATAAAAACTTATCCGATCAGGTGCTTTGTTGTTTGCAGTCAGCTGCTAACCACCGTGGCTAGACAGCAGCCGCGGGGAGTCCTCCAATCTGCCGAACGCCACCTCGCCAAATCACGCCGAACTGGACGGCTCCAGTGCCCGAACGCAGCCGCAGCCGTTCTTCAGCAGCGAGCAACTTTTGTTTTCAGGCCGTAAAAAATAAGGGAGGATAAGATCTCGCACGTGCCGTGCCTATGCTCCAGTCCGCAAACGCAGCAGTAATAGTACTACCGGAGGGGAAAAACCGCAAAACGGAAGCAAAATCGCGTCCCCGAAATATATCTGGTCCGTGCCGTGCTAGTACGGGCTCCGTCGGAGCGAAAGTCCAGTAGAGATGTCAACGGAAATTCCATATTAGAATAACTCCTCATTCCTGTTCTCGTGGGAATAAATTTTTCCTATCCTACCTCCGCTAACAATGACGGAATAAAATTTTTCCCAAACTTGCCCCCACGTCAGGATTTTTTCCCGCAGAGACTCCATCCCCGCTTCAGCTGACAAACTACGATTCGTGGTGGCGGGGCGACGGCGCGGCGGAAAGAGCCACGGCCTGCGCTGCGACCGGTGAGGCGACGCCGCAGGCGGCGCGGTGGCCTACGCGATGGACTGTGCGATGATGTTGCTTGTGGACTAGCGATCGGCGAGGTGGCGCTCCTGCGCAAGCGCGGGCACGCGGTGGACCACGCTGGCGTGACGCGGCAGGCGGCGCGGCGGAGGCATGATGGCCTGTGCGGCAGCGGCGGTTATTGCAGAAGAAACACAGGCGGCGGCTGTTGTTGCAGAAGAAAAAAGAAAGAACGAGGAGAAAAAGCTAGTGTTTAAAATTCTAGTGTTTTTTTCTACTCTAGAAAGTGGACTATTGGACTAGGCTTTTTTTTAATAGCTAAATCGGATCTCCACAGAGAACGGAGATGGAGAGTGGAGGGTCATACACATCCTTACCAGACCTAATGGGAACTATTTTTCTCCGTATAATTTCCCGCGGGTAAAAAATACCTATCATACATGACTTCTAATGGGGGAATTCCCCGCGGGGAATAGGGAAACGGATCTGTTGGTGAAGTTTTTGGTCACACGCGTGGCCTGAGAAATCTGTTTAACTCTAGTGCAGGTCCTAAATTTGCGGTTCGTGACGTGCCAATTAGTTTGATCCTGTAACTGATAAGATAGACAAGAAAAACGTAAGTAGTAACGCCTATCGGCTATCGAGCCGATGGTCTTGGCGTGCATCGGATTATCTATTAAATGGCTGTAAACAAAATACAGTAAGGACATGGTAAAAGCCAATCAAAGCAGCATATCGGGTGCACGATGTACGAGAAATAGATTTATTGTGAAACCTATCGAGACATCGGTATCGGCTTAAACCAACTAATCTGTGAAAGCAATTGAAAGTAATACTAGAGTCGATATCGGGATGTAAAAGCAAGACAGATAATAACGTTATGCTGATGTGTATCGCCCGATTCCGATGATGAGATTAAAACAGGTAGAAAGATAACCTATCGGCTTATACTCCGATAGAATCTGACCTCAACATGCCCGATCTGTGTTCGTATTATCATTCGCTATAACCGCAAGATTAGACCGAACCAAGACAGTTGCTAAGTCACAGCTAATCATAGTGCTAAACATATCGGAGCACACTTCATCCAGATGAACGATACGCGACGTTAATCAAACACACAGACTAAGATGTCGAACTCAACCGATGAAGCCTTAGACTGAAATATTTGATCTAAACCGCGCATCTGATACAGCATGATCGATACATAGACCAAGATGTCGGACCTAACCGATGAAGCCTTAGATCTACTAATCAATATATGTTTGGCGAAACTTACCCCTCGCCGGAGATCGAAGCGATGCAGCCCCGCGGGAGAGCAAGAACTCGCCCATGGCAAGTTTGGCAATGCGCCGAAAGTTGTTTGATATGTTGATTGATTGATTCTAAACTAGGTCTAAAAGTTACATATTTATAGTCCAGAGACTTGCCATCCTATGCCGATACGATTGTAACCGATTCTATAGAAAATCCACAATTTCCTTCTTTATCGGCTTCTCTCCCAACTATATCCTTATCCGATCACTCGTACATGTTACGGACGGGCTTCGTTGACTGTACTTTGACTGGACTCTTGATTTTCATTGATCGGGCCGCAACTGTGCTGGGCTTTGGGCTTTACCAAATTTTGCTGTTAACAGGGTCCCCATTGACATCTCTAGCCCCAGGACACATCGTGCGCCTCTTCTCCTCCCGTGGTCGGTGGTCCACCGCACCACGACACAACAACGGTGAGCAAAAATAAACATAAAATCAAAAACTGAATTTTAAGTTCATTTAGTTTTAAAACGGTTTTTATTTCACAAAAATTTGGTTCAGTTTCAGTTTTTGTTTGGTTTTCATATTTAAAAAATTGAAGAAGTTTATAATTTCTAATGTTTATGTATTGATAAGTTAATATATTGAATTGTGATATAGTTTGAATTTTGTCTATAACTAAAGAAGTTTAGAATTTCTAATGATAATGTCTTGATAAGTTAATATATTGTGATATAATTTTAATTTTATGTAGCTTGACAAATGATGATTTAATTAAAAGAGTGGTTGTAGCATATCTGAGTAAAACTAAAAAAATCAAACCAAATCGTTTTGATTTTCACTGTTTTAGACTATTGTTCGGTTTCTATTTACTAAAACCTGAATTTGATAGATACTAAAAAAACAATTGGCCAACCCTAATGATGATGTCCATGTCTATCTATTTCCAATTCCACCATTTTTCCACATTCTTCTTGACGAAGATGCCTAACTCTTCATATTCTTCATCTACTGCTAATGCTCTAAACTAAAGTATCTCCAATGTGTATAGATGACCTATCACACGAGCACAGGCACAGAAAATTCAAAACAAGGTTAATTTATTTCTAATTACTTTTCATTATGATATAGTAAGAATAGTATGCTACCTAATAATTGTACCTTGTTTGTGCTTAGGTTTGAGGAAGTTGCATCATTGGAAATTAAAAGACGAGAGGAGCTTGTTGGCCTAATGTTATGTTTATTGGCAGTGTCAGACTAAGAAGGGCTTTATTTTAAAGTCATACACGAATTCAAGCATTCCCTCACCAGGAAACACCAGCAAAACTCGGATATGGCCTAGGCCTAACTCGGACTCGGGTGACAACTAGAGCAGTCCAAATTAATTCAGCCATAACTCCTTCATATAAACTCAGATTTGGACGTTTGAGTACTTGTTAGAAAGATGACGTCGAGTCCAATCTAGATTGTACTCAGGGCCAACAGATTCAAAGAGATCAAGCCACAATGACTGAATCAATTATTCATATGTAATCTATAGTTTCTAAATTGAGTCCTAGTTTGTTTCCAAATGTTAGGGTTGTGTATATACAGTGTTTAAGTAGGCGCTAGGCGCTAGTTGTGCAGTGACCCAACGCCTAGAGCCTAGGAGCACCTAGGCGACGCCTAGGTATTTCTCTTTCTCTGGTTTTCCCATGGCTCATTCCCTCTCTACCTCTTCTCTTCTTTTCCTCTCCTCCCCTGTTTTCTCTATCCTGGGCTCCTGGCGTTCCCCTCCTCAGATGCACAGGCCATAGGGCACTAGCGCCTCCTCTTCCCGTCTTGGCCTCGCTCTCGCTGATGTCCTGACTCCCACGTCGGCTGCACGCCTCCTCTTCCCATCCTCCGCTTGCGCGATGCTCGTCGATGTCTCGTGCACGCCGCCGTCACCGGATCTAGGCTGCGTGCCTCCTCCTCCCATCTTCTACTTGCGCAACGCTCGCGCAATGTCCCGTGTGCATCGCCGTCATTGGATCTGGGCCGTGCGCTACTCCTAGCCACCAGATCCGAGCCACGCGCTGCTCCTGCCGCTGGATCCGAGCCACGCGCTGCTCCCGCCACCAGATCCGGGCCACGCACTACCCCCGCTGTTGGATCTCACAACGCCCAGCGTGCTCGCCGATGTCCTGACTCCCACGTCGGCCGCGCGCCTCCTCTTCCCATCCTCCGCTTGCACGACGCTCGCCGATGTCCCGTGCGTGCCACCGTCACTGGATCTAGGCTGCGCGCCTCCTTCTCCTATCTTCTACTTGCGCGACGCTCACACGATGTCTCGTGTGCATCGCCGTCATTGGATCTAGGTAGCGCGCTGCTCCTAGCCGCCAGATCCAGGCCACGCGCTGCTCCTGCCGCTAGATCCGAGCCACGCTCTACTCCCACCATCGAATCCGGGCCATGCGCTACCCTCGCCGCTGGATCCCACAACGCCCATCAGCGTTGGTGTCATCACACTAAGCTGCCCAACGCTGTGGTTGACCGCCTAGGCGCCTGGGCCACCTAGCTCACCGACTGGAGGCAACTCACGGTAGCAGGGTGGCGTCCAACGCCTAATGGGCGCTTAGGCGGCGTCTAGGGCTGACTTTTAGAATACCGTGTATATATAAATGTAGTGCTTGACCAAATAGGGAAGACCGCGTTTATTCAGATGTAAATTTAGCTCTTGTTTTTCTCCTAGGGTTTGTGCCGTTGCCGCCAAACTAGAGAGGGGAATTAGGAGTTTTGCCATAGATTGTTCTTGCTTTTCCTTCTGGGAATTGAGGGTTAAATAGAGAACTCTTGTGTGGTCAAGTATATCAATCTATCAGAGCGTGTGGTCTTGCGAATTCGAGGTGAAAGGTGCATTGCACGGACAGTGTGTTGCTAATTAAATCCGTGAGGTTGCTGCCTCTCGATTCTACGTTGAGAAGGTCAGGCTTCCCCTGTATCAAGATGGGTGCAGGCGTGCTAGCGGACAGGGCAATGCCAGGAGTCGATAGGCGAGCGGAGTGGCATATGGGCACCGACGAGCAGACACGAGCTTTGAGCTAGGCAGTTGCATTAACGCCTAGGGTTTTGTAGTGGGTCTTAGCGCCTCGAGGGGGGTCTGGTCGGCCTATAGAGGGTGTGTGTCCTCCTTATCTTATGATGTTTTCGCCACTAGTAATATGCGTAAACATGAAAACAACTCCAATGGATATTAACATCTTGGATCGAGGTTTACTTTGGTGGTAACTAATAGAAGTTGTCCACCTTACCTTGCAGCTTCTTGTTTTCCCCAAAATTGTCTTGCACCAACATGATTGCCATGTCAACGAGGCAATTTAGGAATGGACATTTCAATAAGGGGCTCATTCGCAGCACAACAATTAGTTATTTATGTTAAAATCCCATAGAATTTCCTTGCATATATTTGGTTTGAGGGATATTCCGGGATGGGATGGGACGATCCTATTTTTGGAGGCATTTGGTTCAGAGACACATAGGATGGGATCATCCCCAAAGGAAGAATATTTCCTAAAATCTAGGATAATCACATCCCTGAAAAATGGTCGGACCAATCCATCCGCTACGTGGCTGCTTCACCACGGTGAGAGTAACGCGAGTCCCCTGCCGCGCTTGGCCACCACCGTGCTCCGTCTGTCGCCGCAAACGATCGCCGCCGCGCCCTCCCGCTGCAACACAGATATGGTCGCCGCCGCGTCCCACCTGCCGTCGCCAGATCTAT
>KE372338.1:82994-106749 GCA_000418225.1 Zizania latifolia
CAGCCCACCCACGCCACCGCCGCCGATCAGCCCGCCATCACTGCCGCCACGCATCCCGCCAATCAGCCCACCACGCCACCACCGCCGCCAACATGTTCGAAGCAGAAGATCCCCAACCTACCATGGCTGAGATGATGGTCCAGCTCAGGGACCTCACCGCCGCCGTCCATGCCCTGTCCATCACCACCGCCAACAACGTCCAAGCAATCCAGCGCCTACAGCCACCACCGCACCATAGGGTCCTTCCTTCGGACTCGCAGCATGCCGGTGATCACCGTAGCGATAGGCCACCGAGGTTCCAGAAGATGGACTTCCTTGAGTATGACGGCAAGGGCGATCCACTACCCTTCCTCAACCGCTGCGAATCGTACTTCTTCCAGCAGCGCATCATCGAGGAAGAAAAGGTATGGATGGCGTCATACAATCTCACCGATGCTGCGCAACTCTGGTATATGCAGATCCAAATAGACGAAGGCACCTCGGCATGGTGAAGGTTCTTGGAGCTCCTGAACCTGCGCTTTGGACCGCCCCTCCGCTCTAATCCCCCGGGCGAGCTCGCTGCATGCAAGCGCGCGGGATCTGTGGAGTTCCAAGACCGCTTCCAGGCGCTCCTACCACGCGCAGGCGTCCTCACCGAGCAGCAGGGCGTTCAGCTGTTCACCGTCGGTCTGTAGCCCCCGCTTAGCCTCGACGTCGAACTGCATAACCCGCAGTCCCTCGCCGTCGCCATGAGTTTGGCCCGCAAGTTGGAGCTACGCGATCAGTGCGTCGCCGCCCTGGTCCTGACCCCGACGCCATCACACCATCAGGATCGTGGCCTCCTTTCCACACCACCGGCCCACTTAGCGCTACCAGCATCGTCCCCGCCACCGACCTCTACGACAACACCGGTCACGGTGGCGGAACGGCCGGTAAAACGACTGTCCCAGGCAAAGGTGGAGGAACGTCGTCGTCTCGGGCTCTGCTTCAACTGCAACGAGAAATTCGGTCCTGGCCACTACAGGGTTTGCTCGCGCATCTTTCTCCTTGACTTGGCCATCGACGACGACTGCGCACCAACCGATCACACGGACACCGAGCCACAGATCGCTCTCCACGTCATCACCGGTGTCCGTCCATGCGAGACAATGCAAGTGCGTGTGCAGATGGGCAGCGCCTCGCTTCTTGCCCTCCTCGACTCAGGTGCCACCCACAACATCATCTCCGAGAAGGCAGCTGATCATACCACCCTACATCGACGCCCTCAGGGCCAGCTGCAAGTCAAGTTGGCCACCGGTGAGCGCGTGCCATGTCCAGGCGTGTACCACGACACCGTTTTCACGATCGGCGATGAAGCTTTTCAAGCAGATTTCTACGCACTGCCCCTGGTCGACTACGACATAGTCCTGGGAACGCAGTGGCTAGCATCCCTTGGGGCAATCACCTAGGATTTTAGTACACTCTCCATGTCCTTTTGGCGCAAGGATCACAGGGTTCTCTGGCGCAGCCTCGCCAGTCCGCCTCATAGGAAGACGTCGACAGTTCCTCACCCGCTCTGCCAGCTCAAGGACGAGCTGGTTTTCAAGGGAGGGGGAGATGTCATGGGCCAGGGCCACCAAGCCCATGGGTGAACAGTACCGCGCGCTACTGTTCACGTGAACAGTACCCGCGTGGCAGGCCGGGCCATGGCGCATAGAGTCTAGGGTTAGTTAGAGTTTTGTTAGTTTACTTCTCCAATTGCAGTTAGAGTCGGTTAGAAATAAAAGAGATTCCTGCTCTATATGAAGGGATCCATAGCGTGTAATTAGGCAAGCAAGGAATAAAGATCAATCTATAAACCTTACCTCAGTTCTCTAAAGTCTTCTCTGTTCTCCAACATAACTTGGCAAGGGGATCAACCCTGCGCCAACCTATCCTACCGCTACGATCTACTCAGTCGAGGGTTTCCTATCCTAGGTGCCGACGCCCTTGACAGCCTTTATCTTGAGTACTAACCTTTTTAGGTTTCAGGTACATAACTGAGCTTCTAATAGTATTGCCAAATAATCTCTACATCAAGCAAGGAACTTAGTAGGTTCCTTATCGTGGCTTAGTAAACCCTCATGGTTATTTTTATGGGTGCTAAGTTGAATTTGTTCTGGTCACTCTCTGTTTTTGCTATTGAATGGAATGATTTTTCTGCTCCATAAATAACATGCTCAGCTTTCCTGCTGATTATAGCTCAAAAATATAATCTACTAACCTCTCCAATTTATGCAATTTAGGTGGACGAGTCTCCTGTATTGCTGTTGATGGTAAATCAGGTGTACTAGCAGTTGCCGACGATGGATGGCAGCTGCTACTTTACAGTCAAAATAAGGTGCTGAGCAATGCAAGGGCAGGGGGAAACATGTTCAGGACAAAGTAGCTAGCGGGGAAGTTTGTGACTGTGGCTTGCAATTTACAGTTGTACATAGGGTTTTGGTTGGTCTTGCACATACATAGCCATCAAGTGTACATAGCTGATGAAATCTTGCGGTGCATCACAACTGTCTGTTAAAATTTGTGCTTAAAATTTTGGCTGAATGTCAGTTGAACCCCTTCTTTTTACTAAAGTTTCACTTTAGCCCATATTTTCACTTTAGACACTTTTTTCACTTTGGACCACTTTTACCATTTTTCTCAAACTCTAGCTTAGTGTGCCACCTCAATCTCCTTTTTGGGCACACTCCTTTTACCTCTACCACTATCATGTCTTGCTTTGCCTACTCAAAGATAACCATGTTGAGGAAAAGGGATCTAAAGTGAAACAAAAATATAAGAAAAGAGGGTCTAATATGTAAATATGGTTTAAAAGGGTCAAAATGGAAATTTGGTAAGAATAGGGGCTCCAAAGTGAAATTCACTCTAAATTTTTTGAAGTATTTACAAATTGTACCTGTAGCCCTTTTTTAATACCCAAGAGATATGCTTGTAGTTTCATATGCTCTAAAGACTGAAATAGTACATTAACCATCAACCAGTTTTTGTTTCAAGTCTCATCCCTTATTGTAAATAAAACTCTATGTAATGATATGTGGCGATTAATGGCCATGTGATGTCAACCTTTATTTTCCGTGAGGAAGTGCCATTGGCATGGAGGTGGCCAAAGGGATGTGCCAATGGTGGCAGTGGCTAGTGGACTGGCGATATTGTGGGAAAAAATCCAATGACTTAGTGGGGTGGTTCGGCTAGTTGAGCTGTGGCTCAGTTGGGCTTGGCTGGGCTACAGAAGGACGGGAGGAAGAGAAGAAAAGATATTAGGAAAATCCCACATTTGGGGGTTTACTGCAATTATGCAACATACAATCTACATTCTAAGCATTTACATATTGATCCATGATTCATTCGTTTCATAATGTAAGTCTTTTTAGCCATGCCAAGATTTATATGGATATCAATGAATCTAGACATATATACAAAACATATACATTGACATCTATATGAATCTAAGCATGACTAAAAAGATTTACATTATGAAACAGAGGGAGTATTTTTTTACAAGGCTGCCACTTCTTCTCTAGGGAATGCACCCTTACTTTGCCGTTTCTAATCAACACCACAACTCCCTATTTCTCTCCATGTTGATGGTGTTCATAACCATTGTTGCGCACATGTTCACCTAATTGAACTAGAGCTACTCATCTCTAATCATTAGTGCCTCGATCCGGAGCCTTGATTTGCCTCTCTTCCAATGAAGTCATTGATTGTTTCTAGTTGTTGGCACCTCAATATAGAACCAAGCAATGTGCCTCTTTTCTCGACATTGATGGTCATATCCAATAGTTGACACCTCCATTTGGAGCCCCTCTTCCATCTTCCCTCAACACTACCACTCGTCTCTAGCCACTAGTGCCTCCATCTAGAGTTCACCATAGTGCCTCTTCCCTTGACTCCATCGCTCATCTCTAGTCGTCAACATCTCAATATGGATCCTAGTGTTGTGCCTCTTCTCTCAACATGTTGTTTGTCTCCAACCATTGGTACCTTGATATGAGCACCAATGCCTCGACAATCGAGCAATCAAGCTTGTAATCTTATATGCACTAGTCGATGAAAGCCTTTCATCTTGCTCTCGCTGACTAGGATAATACATAACACATATGTTGTATGGTATTTCTCTTTGTGGAGGGATCTAAACCTATATAAACTTGTGTACTATCCCAAATTAGGTAAGCCAATCGTCATGATATGGAGGTGATTCAACCTCACACAACTTAGGATGGTTGTCCCCCAACCCCTCAGTAGAGGGAAGATGACATTCAAAACCACTAGCTCCATGATAACCACCGCACCACACCTTCTACCGATCGAGACACTGCTCCAACGGGAAGAGAGGGAGGGATCACCATCTTTCGTGATTTCACCCTAGCCCTTCGTCATGTATGGTGGCTAGCCAAGTTTTGGCCGACTTGACTTGAGAACATTGACAACTCCACCAACCCATAGTAGTGGCTTTAGGTCTATGCCCTCGTCATCCAAGCGACAGGAAATGATGATCTTGTCATGACAAACTAATTGCCAACCACTCTCTTCAGTTTGGCTAGGACTTGGTTTTCCAATCTCTCGTCTAACTTGATCACGTCATAGGAAGAGGCCTACAATTAGCTAATTGTCATTTTCTAGGGCACCCACGAGTAGCCAGGGAGAGCCCTGTGATCTCAAGCAGGTCAAAATAGAAGGAGAATCTCTTTGATATTTTATATGGTGGTTCAGCAAGGTTAGCAATACAATTCCATAGGTTTTAGACGTAGTAGTCACTAGCATCTTTATCAATGGTGTCACTGACTAGGATAGTGCGAAAGCTAGCGATCAAACCGCTGACTACCCTCCCGACCCTTTTTGCCACGGTCAACTTCGATCACAACAAGAATGTGGACGAAGTTAAATTCAACCAGCCAGAGATAGATTTATGTTGGATTCAAGAAATTGAGATGAAAATAGAAAAACTTTAGGGTGAGAAGGAACTAGAGGTGAGAGGTAAGATTCGGAATTCGAAGAAGATGAACTATAGTTTGGGTAAGTAGAAGATGGGGGGTGCATACCTTGAGAAGGAGAAGCCACTACCAAAAAAGGCTATTAGTGGCGGGTCATAAAAGTCATTAGTGACAGGCATCACACCCGTCACTCTTATCACATCAGTAATGACCTATCATTAGTGACAGACATACACCCATCACTAATGGTCCACCTTTAGTGACGGGCATACATCTATACCCGTCACTAAAGGTGGACCATTAGTGATGGGTGTAGATGTTCACGCGTCACTAAAGATCGATTTTTTTTTTCATTCTAGATCTGTTCTATATAGCTTCGTTTAGTTTTTTTCAGTTCAAATGAGGTGATGATTAGATTCGTGGTGGTCGTGGAGGGGCTCTTTCCATCGTATTTGTCGTCATTCCAATGTGCTTTCTATGTGGTCATCATCGGTGAGACCTCTCTCCCAAGCCACAATGGAGGAGGAGAGGCGATGATGAAGAAGAAGGAGATGAGGAGGTGACAACAATGGAGGAGAGTAGGTAGTAGGATTTGGTGAAGCAATGGTAATAACTATGTATCCTTTGTTGAAGCAGCTCAATACCGAGGAGCTCATGGCCGGGTGGAGAACGAGGTGATGCCGGTCATCGTCGAGTAGATCTTGCAGTGACGCCGGTCACCATTGATAGAGCTCAAGATGACAATGGTAAAGATCAAGTAGAGAGAGCAAGAGAAAGAAATGTAGAATGGTTGAGAGTAGAGACTGAAGAGGGGAGACATGGCTTTATAATAGTACGTGTGTGTTTTTGAGCTAGTGTTCTTTTACCCGCCTAAATTTTCAAAAATTTTCATGTGCGCCGATCTTTAGTGACGGGTCTAGATATTCACGCGTCACTAAAGGTAGGTCTTTAGTGGCGGGTCTAGATATTCACTCGTCACTAAAGGTAGGTCTTTAGTGACGGGTCTAGATAAAGGTAGGTCTTTAGTGACGGGTCTAGATATTCACGCGTCACTAAAGGTCAATTTTTTTTATTTTAAATCTGTTCTATATAGTTGTGTTTAGTTTCTTTCAGTTCAAATGAGGTAACGATTAGATTCAAGGTGGTAGTGGACGGGCACTTCCTGTCGTGTTGGTCGTCGTCCTGAGGTGCTTTCCGTGTGGTCATCGTCGATGAGACCACTACCCCGAGCCATAATAGAGGAGGAGAGGCGATGAAGAAAAAGAAGGAGATGAGGCGACAACAAAGAAGGAGAGCAGGCAGTGTTTTCGGGCTAGTGTACTTTTATCCGCCCAAATTTTCAAAATTTTTCATATGCGCCGATCTTTAGTGACAGATCTATGGGACACACGTCACTAAAGGTAGGTCTTTAGTGATGGGTCTACAGGACACCGCCACTAAATATAGGTCTTTAGTGACGGGTCTCACACCCGTCACTAAAGATAGGTCTTTAGTGATGGGCCTCAACATTGCCCGTCACTAAAGATCAGTTTAGAATTTGGCAACTCATTAGTGATGAACATCGTTGAGACTTATCACTAAAGGTAGGTCTTTAGTGATGGTTGTAAACACACCCATCACTAAAGGTATATTAGTAACGTATGCCTTTTATTCGTCACTAAAGCTATGTTACTAAAGGTCATTTGTGTGGTAGTGAGCATGAAGGGTGGGAGAGCCTACGAAAAGAGGGTAGAGACAGATACAAGCCAAAGCGGGAGGTGATCAAGAGTCGGGTCAGGGGCGGTGGCAAGAAGACCCATGGGTTAAATGGTAGGCACTCACTCACACCTGTACTCATTTTCATGCAGGCCCACAAGTCAGAAAACGAACCTGCCCCCTAACCCCTAGGGGTAGGTCCCTAGCCCCATCGGACTAAATGCCATCCCTAGGCGAGATAGACCTTGCTTAGGCAGAGAGGTTGAGTGACTCGTCTTTGACCGAGTCGTTGCTTAGGTCAGTCCACCTAGTGGGCCTAATGGGCTTGCTAAGGCTGATTTGGCCAAATAGTCCTTTGGAAAATGACATCAATCAAATAAATTTAAATGAGAAGAAAAGAGAAAAAATATTTTACAAATAAAGCTTTAAAAGAACTATACATATCTCAAACCAATTTATAAAGAAAATTAACAAGTGAACTAGTCTATCATTTTTGGAAGAGTAGAATATGGAGGGTAGTTAAAAATATTAGTAAAATATAAGAGTGGAATATAGAGGATAGAACATAAATAGTCTGTTAGAGTGGGAATAGACATGGATGAAGAATTTTAGACAATTGAAGATGTCTTACATAACAACGTAACATATATGGTGCATCGTAGATGGGAGGTGGAAAAATGTTAGCATTTTTATAGCACACAAAATTTAGTACAATATACATATTATATGCAATCTTCTCTTTTGGGTGTTCACTTCCTATCCTCATAGATGGTTGTAGCTAAATTTTAATTTTATAATCAATTTTAAAGAGTATATTAGGATGTTTCCATTATTTTTGATAGTCTTGGCTTTAGCTTTAGGGCAATGAAAATTGTAGAACATTTTTTAAAAAAATAAGCACCCCATTTTCTTTGCTCTTATGGCACATGAATTGACCATCTTGCCCCTACCTACTAGATTTTGGGCGATGAGAGAGCGCGTGAATTGTGCCTCAAGAATGGAGTCGTCAGACTCTAGCTGTGGTGCGGTCAACACAGTACGCATGGTGCCCACAATTTATTGACACTCGGACATAGCCGAACCATCGTTCTTTGCCCTTCTAGATCCTCTGATCGATCATGGCGTTCTGGGGTATGTAGTGTACCACTCGGTCGCCACTGATAAGCTCCAGATTTGCATCGATCGATTGCCATTCATGGCATCCCATCTTATCTGATCTGATCTGTTCGATATATGTAATCTTGATTTAATTTTTACATGGCGGCAGCACGTGCGGTGAATGAAGGAGTGGAGGTCAAGCTGGGGGAGTGCTACATTTTTGGAAGAGTAGAATATGGAGGGTAGTTAAAAATATTAGTAAAATGTAAGAATGGAATAAAGAGAGTAGAACATAAATAGTCTGTTAGAGTAGGAATAGACATGGATGAAGAATTTTAGACCATTCAAGATACTCTTACATAACAAGCTAACATATATGGTGCATTGTAGATGGGAGGTGGAAAAAAGTTAGCAGTTTTATGGCACGCAAAATTTAGTACAATATACATATTATATGCAATCTTCTCTTTTGGGTGTTCGCTTCCTATCCTCATAGATGGTTGTAGCTAAATTTTAATTTTATAATCAATTTTAAAGAGTATATTAGGATGTTTTCATTATTTTTGATAGTCTTGGCTTTAGCTTTAAGGCAATGACAAACTATAGAACATTTTTTTAAAAAGAAGCACCCCATTTTCTTTGCTCTTATGGCACATGAATTGACCATCTTGCCCCTACCTACTAGATTTTGGGCAAGGAGAGGGCGCGCAAATTGTGCCTCGAGAACAGAGTCGTCAGACTCTAGTTGTGGAGTGGTCAATACAGTACGCATGGTGCCCACAATTTGTTGACACTCAGACATAGCCGAACCAACGTTCTTTGCTCTTCTAGATCCTCTGATCGATCATGGCGTTCTGGGGTATGTAGTGTACCACTCAATCGCCACTGATAAGCTTCAGATTTTCATTGATCGATTGCCATTCATGGCATCCCATCTTATCTTATCTGATCTGTTCGATATATGTAATCTTGATTTAATTTTTACATGGCGGTGGCGCATGTAAGGAGTGGAGGTCAAGCTGGGGGAGTGCTACATTTTTGGAAGATTAGAATATGGAGGGTAGTTAAAAATATTACTAAAATATAAGAGTGGAATATAGAGGGTAGAACATAAGTAGTTAAAAATAGCCAGACTAACGTTCTTTGCCCTTCCAGATCCTCTGATCGATCATGGTGTTCTGGGGTATGTAGTGTGCCACTCGATCACCACTGATAAGCTCAAGATTTTCATCGATCGATTGCCATTCATGGCGTTCCATCTGATCTTACCTGATCTACTCGATTTATGTAATCTTGATTTAATTTTTACATGGCGGCGGCGAGTGCGGGAAACAAAGAAGTGGAGGTCAAGCCGAGGGAGTGCTACATTTTTGGAAGAGTATAACATGGAGGGTAATTAAAAATATTTGTCAAATATAAGAGTTGAATATAGAGGGTAGAACATAAGTAGTTTGTTAGAGTGGGAATAGATGCGGACAAAGAATTTTAGATCATTGAAGATGCTCTTACATAGCAAGCTAACATATATGGTGCATTGTAGATGGGAGGTGGAAAAATGTTAGCATTTTTTTTGCACACAAAATTTAGTACTATATACATGTTATATGCAATCTTCTCTTTTGGGTGTTTGCTTCCTATTCTCCTAGATGGTTGTAGCTAAATTTTAATTTTATAATCAATTTTAAAGAGTATATTAGGATCTTTTCATTATTTTTGTTAGTCCTGGCTTTAGCTTCAGGGCGATGACAAATTGTAGAACATTTTTTTAAAAGAAGCACCCCATTTTCTTTGCTCTTATGGCACTTGAATTGACCATCTTGACCCTACCTACCATATTTGTTGCGAGGAGAGAGCGCACGAATTGTTCCTTGAGAACAGAGTCATTAGACTCTAGCTGTGGAGCAGTCAATATAGTACGCACAATGTCCCCAATTTGTTGACACCCGGACACAGCCGGACCAACATTCGTCGCCCTTCTAGATCCTCTGATCGATCATGGTGTTCTAGGGTATGTAGTGTACCACTCAATCGCCACTGATAAGCTCAAGATTTTCATCGATCGATTGCCATTCATGGCGTCCCATCTTATCTTATCTGATCTGTTCGATATATGTAATCTTGGTTTAATTTTTACATGGCGGCGGCGCGTGCGGTGAACAAAGGAGTGGAGGTCAAGCTGGGGGAGTGCTACATTTTTGGAAGAGTAGAATATGAAGGGTAGTTAAAAATATTAGTAAGATATAAGAGTGGAATAAAGAGGGTAGAACATAATTAGTCTCTCAGAGTGGGAATAGACATGGATGAAGAATTTTAGACCATTGAAGATGCTCCTACATAGCAAGCTAACATATTTGGTGTATTGTAGATGGGAGGTGGAAAAATGTTAGCATTTTTATAGCACACAAAATTTAGTACAATATACATGTTATATGTAATCTTCTTTTTTGGGTGTTTCCTTCGTATTCTCCTAGATGGTTGTAGCTAAATTTTAATTTTATAATCAATTTTAAAGAGTATGTTAGGATCTTGTCATTATTTTTGTTAGTCTTGGCTTTAGCTTTAGGACAATGACAAATTGTAGAACATTTTTTTAAAAGAAGCACACCCATTTTCTTTGCTCTTATGGCACTTGAATTGAGCATCTTGTCCCTACCTACCAGATTTTTGGCGAGGAGAGAGCGCATGAATTGTGCCTCGAGAACGGAGTCGTTAGACTTGAGCTGTGGAGAGGCTGATACAGTATGCACGGTGCCCCCAATATGTTGACACCTGGACCAATGTTCTTTGCCCTTCCAGATCCTCTGATCGATCATGGTGTTCTGGGGTATGTAGTGTACCACTTGATCACCACTGACAAGCTCAAGATTTTCATCGATCGATTGCCATTCATGGCGTCCCATTTGATCTACTTGATATATGTAATCTTGATTTATTTTTTACATGGGGGTGGCACACCTGGGAAACGAAGGAGTGGAGGTCAAGCTGAGGGAATGCTACATTTTTGGAAGAGTATAATATGGAGGGTAGTTAAAAATATTACTAAAATATAAGAGTGGAATATAGAGGGTAGAACATAAGTAGTTTGTTAGAGTGGGAATAGACATGGACGAAGAATTTTAGACCATTGAAGATGCTCTTACATAGCAAGCTAACATATATGGTGCATTGTAGATGGGAGGTGGAAAAATGTTAGCATTTTTATAGCACATGAAATTTATTACAATATACATGTTATATGCAATCTTCTCTTTTGGGTGTTTGCTTACTATTCTCCTAGATGATTGTAGCTATATTTTAATTTTATAATCAATTTTAAAGAGTATATTAGGATCTTTTCATTATTTTTGTTAGTCTTGGCTGTAGCTTTAGGGCAATGACAAATTATAGAACATTTTTTTTAAAAGAAGCACCCCATTTTCTTTGCTCTTATGGCACTTGAATTGACCATCTTGACCCTACCTACCATATTTGTTGCAAGGAGAGAGAGAGAGCATGAATTATGCCTCAAGAACGGAGTCATTAGACTCTAGCTGTGGAGCGGTCAATACAGTACGCACGGTGCCCCTAATTTGTTGACACCCGGACACAGCCGGACCAACATTCTATGCCCTTCTAGATCCTCTGATCGATCATGACATTCTAGGATATGTAGTGTACCACTTGATTGCCACTGATAAGCTCAAGATTTTCATCGATCGATTGCCATTCATGGCGTCCCATCTGATCTACTCGATATATGCATTCTTGATTTATTTTTACATGGCAATGGCACGCACAGCAAACGAAGGAGTGGAGGTCAAGCTGAGGGAGTACTACATTTTTGGAAGAGTATAATATGTAGGGTAGTTAAAAATATTAGTAAAATATAAGAGTGGAATATAGAGGGTAGAAAATAAATAATCTGTTAGAGTGGGAATAGACGTGGATGATGAATTCTAGTTCATTGAAGATGCTTTACATAACAAGCTAGCATATATGGTGCATTGTAGATGGGAGGTGGAAAAATGTTAGCATTTTTATAGCACACAAAATTTAGTACAATATACATGTTATATGCAATCTTCTCTTTTTGGTGTTTGTTTCCTATTCTCATAGGTGGTTGTAGCTAAATTTTAATTTTATAATCAATTTTAAATAGTATATTAGGATCTTTTAATTATTTTTGTTAGTCCTTGCTTTAGCTTTAGGGCAATGACAAATTGTAGAAGATTTTTTTTTTAAAAAAAGTAGCACCCCATTTTCTATGCTTATTCTTCTTTATTACTCACACAGTCTATGTACATATATTGTGGCTGCCTTTTGCTTTGGGGGTGCTAATTAGTGTCTCCTTCTCACCTTCAGTAAGCTTAAGCACATGAGCTATCAATTCTTTGGGTATGTTTGATCAAGATTTCTCGTATTATAGTATACGAACTGACGATGTATTATAGTATACGAACTGACGATCGATTTGCTTTTAGGGGTGCTTTATTTCTCCTTTTTCACTGTGGTGTTTTTTTCGTTTTTTTGAGAATTCTAGTACATGAGCAAAGGTATGATGGAAAATCAAGATTTGTGCAAATTCATGTGGTGATGATTCCAAATTTCCATGTATTAGTTACCCTCACTGTTGTGATTCGCTCATTCATGTTGTTTATGGAGATGGAGTGGTTCAATGAGTCTATTGAATACTTACTTCCTCCGGTCAAAAAATATTTTATGTTTGGCCTTTCTAATGGTTTTTCAATATGTGATTTTCACCATAATAGATTTATGAGATGATGGGAGTACTTTTTAAGACATGTACATATACCATTTTTATGTTCTCAAACTTAATATTTTTGTAGTCATTGATAGTCATTTTCAAAAGTTTGACTGGATCTTGTCCAAAACATCGAGTATTTGTGACTGGGGGAGTAGAATCCAAAAGAACCAACTATCACCATCAAAATATATATGGTCTTCACAGTAGAATGTGATTTACTTCTGTTGACGCAAATATCACACAGGGATCTTTGCACCTTTATACTCAAAGTCCTGGAAGAGTCTGCTTAGCTCTAGTGTAGGTCTTAAATAACCTAGAGGTGTACAGAGTGCCAGTCAATTTGACACTGCAATTGACAAGGAAAAGAGCGCGTGAGTTGCCCTAACGCTATCGGCGATAGCCCATCAGCATCGGCTCCGATAGCACATGTAAAAGCTATGATGCATCGTGAAAGCATATAGACAGTCATGCATTAATTGATCAATTTCAATCTACTCACTATTCTTATCGATAAAACCTAGCAGTCGGCTTAATACATCATCTTGGCATACCAGTCTTCACAGATCAAACTCAACTGATACAGCGCAAAGACATCATACCAAGGCTAAAGCAGAAAGAATGAAACCAACTACTAAGATGATAGGTAACTCATCGGCTAAAACCCCGACGAACGCCAGACTAATAGATTAGATCAAACCTTCTCACATGCATCCCCGTCAATACTATGGATCGGACTAAACCGAGACAGCATCATATTGATGATTGTCATACAATCCAATCTGAAACAATCTATCGAATCGACGTGATTAGCAAACACATTAACTCGAGCATCAAAGCACATCATAAGAAAGACAAATTAATGCATTACATCGATAACTAGCAAACCTACTCAATCTAATCACAGTATCAGACCCAACCGAGAAAGCCATGAATAGATCAATCAGTTTACAAAAAAGATTATCCCCATTGTGATCAGAGATTGGACCTAACCGATGTAGCCTGATCTTAGCAGGAAATCATCATAATACTACATACCTAAAGTTGGCGATGTGCCGAATGGTTGATTGATTGGTTGTGTGAATGACTTACAATAGCCCCGGACCTAGCTATTTATAGCTAGGGAAACACGCAATCTGTACTTGACACATACTCTAAACTAACTCTAATTATCTGTAAATTAAAGATAAAAAGCCTACGAAGCCTAGGCCCATGTCGTGTGAGCTCTGCTCTGCCCGTTGAACTCCTTTTGGCAGCCCATCGGCCCAACCGCTTGGTTTGACATCCCGATGGCGTATCGGTCCAATTTCTAGTGTCAACAACTTCTGATGGTTTCTATTTTTTCCAGGCTACACTGGGAAATTGCGATAATTCTGGTTGGAGTATTGTAGAATCAAGTGCTAGTGATTAGAAGAAGTTCGTGATGCTCTGCGCTTTGAATCCAAAGAGTGCTCCTATGTGTTGCCTAAAATTGGAATTTGAGGAGGATGATGATGTTGTTTTATCAGTCCATGGTCAGAGTTCAATTCGTTTGTCTGGTTATTAAATGCATTCTCGTAATGATGATCACAAGAAGAATAGGGAGAATCCCACTGGTAAAGATGCAGAATGCATATTGTTGAGAGAAATGACTCCCACTGTACTTAAAGATTGACCAAGAGTTGATCAAGAGACATCGAATTTCGAAGCACCCTCCGAGAACTTCTGGACTTTGACTAAAAGATTGCTTCGGAGCCCCCTTCACCAGGTTCGAAGCCCCCTTCACCAGATTCCAGGTTCGGAACCCCCCTTCATCAGGTTCGAAGCCCCCTTCACCAAATTCAAATGCCCCTTCACTAGGTTCGGAGCCCCCTTCACTAGGTTCGAAGCCCCCCTTCACCAGGTTCGAAGCTCCCTTCACCAGCTTCGAAGCCCCCTTCACCAGGTTAACTCGAAGGCCTTGAAACCACTCCGGAGTAAGGGCCAAAACTAGGGGTTCTAATCCTCTCTGACAAGACATGTACTTTACGGTGTTTATATATCATTTTACCATGTTACCCCTATGTAATCCTCTGTATATCACTGCTATAGTCGGTTGTAAGTAGAGGGTAGTTTGGTAACATCCTGTTTATGTTGTGTCTATAAATACCCTCCTCCTTGCAAGGGGGAGGGGATCGAACACTTGTAGTGTTAATCAATACTACTTCTGCACGAAGGTTATTATCTATTTCGGAGGCCTCGGACAAAGTTCGAACCCCTGTCTACACTTCGAACCCTTCGAGGTTCTAAATACTAAAAACCTGTTGCGTATTTTCTAATTACGCCAACACTTATTTTGTCAATCAATTTCTCATAACCCTACTAAATTCAAAGCAACATTAGATCCTTTTCTTGAAATGTATTAGCACATTTTTTGGTATTGAAGCATTACTTTTGCCTAACAGTAGCCAGTGCAAGCCACTACATGTATGAATTCACTATTACTCTAAAACCTGAATTGCTTATTTTCTTCCTTGTTCAATAAAGCATTATGGCTTTTAACATGTATCATATTATATATATGATTATTCCTTAAAAATAGTATCCTAATGTGTGATGTCATTTTTGCAATCATGTTGTTAAGGGTTATGTATTCTAACCCCGAAATAACCTACACATTTAATTATTAATACTACAGAACCACCATTTCTAGAAGGAAATATACAACGGAGCCTGGAATAGGACAGGTTTCCTAAATTAGAAATAATAAAAAACTCCAGTAGTTGAGAAAATAGAGGTGATATATAACTGTTATACTGTTTTTGGTGGTCTCCATGGTGCCAATATATCTGAAATCAAACTTTTTACCTAGTTGCTGCTGCTATTTTTCACCTTTTTCCTTTTGTATTTGCATATCCCATAAATATTTTGGTCTGCATGATTTCATTGTGTGTTGCTCATATATCTGCCATATAATGTATTTCCACAATTCTTTCTTAGCAATGGCAAATTACTATTCTTTATGTGGCAGTTTTGTGAAGCCCACTGGAAGTGAAGATGAAGACCATGATGATTACCTTCCTATCATGGTTGCTTTTAAAAAGAGAACTGCTGGAATGACTGATGGAGGAAAAATACACACAAAGTACATCTCTTTTCAACTTAGTCTTTTAGTTAGTCATCAGTCATCCTATTTAATTTGAGGGAACATTATTTTTCTTCTTTGAAATTTAGTAGGTCCTTTGCAATGTATTGAGGTATTATTTTTCCCTTGACAGTAGCAAGTTCAAGAGACCACGCATAGAGAGGATAATAAGTGTTCAAACAATGCCGCAACAATGTGAAGAACAAGGTCTTCACAACAACATTCAGGATAATGGTGACCATAGGTGCAATAGTGAACTGTAGCTTCCTTGGCCGATAAACGTTTCATTAGGGTGATTCTATGCTAGATGAGTTCTTTGATTAGATGTCTATTGCATGTTTCTAGCTAGATTCTCTTGGACCGAAGCTCTCTCTAGCAGTTTCTTTCTCTCCAAACTCAATCTAGTTGATTTCCTGCCATGAGTTTGAGGGGGTGTTAGGTATATATACATACATACATATATATATTAGTCCGATATATGTTAGATCTATTTATGATAACTTGATGCTTTTCTTTTGATATCTTTCTTTCTTTATTATCTCCATATATGTATATATATTGGCCTCTTGCTTTCATATCAACACAACGGATTATATTCATAACACTTATAAGGGGGTTTTCAAAAAGTTGTATGGTCACCTGCTTGGATCTGCTGCTGGGATAAAAACATGTTAATGTACATGACATGATATGTGCAAGCCTATGTAAAATATGTTGGTTCGTTGACTACTGGCTAAGTTATCGACCATCTTGACTTTTCCAATTTTGAGATCAGTAAGTTTGGCACAAATTCACTTTTTTCTAATTAGATATTCTTTGATACCAAACAAGACATTATATTTTCTCAGCACTTCTTACTCTAAAAAAGATTCTCTTGCTGCTACATGTGATGGTAAAGTCATTCGTGGATTGAAGATCGGTATTTCTGGTTATTCTCTTTTCACAAAAGCTCAGCTTTGGTCATTTTGGATGGATTTTGATTGGAGCTAAGTTCTATACTGTTTTTTCTAGGCATGTATGTTGGTGGCACAAGGGTAGGGATGGCAAAGGGGTGGGTCGGGTCTGAGTTGATCAATACTGAACCTCGACCCGGTAGGACCTGACCCCGTTAGACCCGTGGGTGAATTTCCTCACCCAAACCCGGACCCGCCAGGTCACCCACAAACCCTATGGGTCCCCGTAGACCCACAGTGTCGTGCCTATTCGCATGCCAGCCGCCTTCGCTGTGCTAGGGGCCGCTCGCCTCCACCACGTCTGGGGCTGCCCCCTTCTCCACCGCGCCTAGGGACGGCGGTGCGGCATGGCGCTTGGGGACGACGGCAAGGTGCGGCGCTGGGGGATCGTCGTGCGGCGCGACGCTTGGGGACGACAACATAGGCAGGAAGGTGAGCGGTGACTCTGGTGAGGCCCGACACTAGGGTCTACCATAGAGCGGTGCCGACGCACCCCACAGTTCTCCAGGTAGGACCATAGGAAGCCAAACACCAGCCGCCAGACAAAGAGTGGAGGGTGGGAGTAGTTCTATTGAGTGAACAACTAGGGTTTTTCTGCTATTATCTCTTATTGGGCCTATACATACTGAGCATTTTCTTATTAGGCCGAGGACCCGTGCGGACCTGCGGGTCAAATAATGGACTCGGACCTGACCCCGGTCTTATGCGAGGCCTCGACCCGATGGACCCGTAGGTGAAAAATTGGACCTGGACCCGGCCCCGTAGGGGTGGGTCCCTGGCCCCGTCAGGTGCATTGCCACCCCTACACAAGGGGACTCACTATTCCTCCAATGCCAGGGTAAGGGTCTGTTTGGGAGAGCTCCACTCCACCATTTTCTGGTCCACTCCAAAACTTCATGATGTAGCTGATCCACGGTGGAGCAGACCTGAGAAGATAATCTGTTTAGGAGGTAGTTTAGCTCCAGCTCCATGAAAGGTGGTTTAGGTGGTACAATGTCTATTATACCCTTTGTCTGATCTAATGTGCATTGATACAATGTGTGCTTATATGTGACATGTTATATATTTTTGGCTTTATTTATATTACATAATAAAATAAGACAAGCACATGAATATATATTTATATGAATCTTGTAAGCATCCTATAAGAATAAAAGAGAAAATGTGTCACTATTATTACATTAGTTCCAATAAAGAGAAATAGCAGTTGCTAATTCATCATGAAATTTATCCATAGTTACAGTATTCGATGCAGAGGTTGTCATGCCCGAAAATTCCAACCATTTCCTTGCGATTTATTGTGCAGAAAGTTCCTCGTCCAGGAATCAACAGAGGCATACAATAGATAATTTATTAGACATCGAAAGTATTATTGTTCACGATGAAATAAATAAAGTACTTATTACAGAGGTGACATTGGAACCTTAAAATAATAATGTCAAACATAGATAACTCCTAAATAACTTTATTGACGCAGCGACGACTCTACTTCACAGGTAGACTTGACTGGTCCTAGCTCAAAAAGCGTCACCTTCATTTTTACTGACGAACTCATCTTCTGGTGGTGGGGGAATGAAAGGGTGAGTATTTTGAATACTCAGCAAGCTATCCAAGCAGAATAGTTATAATGCACAGGGGATACAAAGGACGGCATAATAGTGTTTATTTGCATAAACAGAGCATTAAAGAGGGATAGAATTTAAAATATAGTTCTAATTAATTAGAACCTTAAAACAGTATTAATCCATTCACTGAATAACTCTTACCTAGAGTCATCAGGCCCAAAAGAACAAATCAAACCACTCTAACCAATGCTAACCAGGTAAACAGAAAGTAAAAAAGATTTATTAAGTAATGATGAGATTAATCACGAGTGACCCTACATTGCTGCCCTTAATCGTGGGCATGGCTATTCGAATAGTTTTACTCTGATCAGAGGTGTACAACTTTACCCACAAGACACTGATGGAAATATGCCCAAGAGAATTCTGGGGAACCGGAAGTTCTAGCTTGAGGCCAGAAGTTCCGGGTTCTCGAGCATCCAGAAGTTTCAGGCTAGCCCTAGTTTTGGTTTCAGGAGGAACCGGAAGTTCTGGTTGGACCGGAAGTTCCGGACCTACCTAAAAAGTGAATTCTGAACGAACAGAAAGTTCCGGGTCAGAATAGATTCAATACAGAATGTTATTTTCGGAAGTTCCAGGTCTGGACTAGAACTTTCAGGCCAGACGAACATATTAGATCTGTTGGGCTTTAATACTGATTAAAGGCCCATTGGAGGATACTATATAAGGAGAGGAGGGGCAAGGAGGAAAAGACTGCTGTTGGTTGTTGCTTCGATCTAACCCTAGCCACCATCTCTCCTGGCTACACCAGTTGTGGCTATCTCTCCCCTAATCTCTCGCGTGGTACTAGCATACCAGCGTGAGGTGATCCCGTCTCTGTACGTGTGGATACCATAGAGGCGCCGCTGCTACTGCGGTGCTGATCTTCCCGTGGAGGTCACCAGACTACGTCGTCTTCATCGCTGACGAATGGATGGAACTGATCAAGAACACGCTTCATCAACTCTACTTCCGCTGTCCTAGCGTGTTTCGTGGCTAAAGGTAACGATCTATGATCCCATTACACGTATGGTTCCTAGGCGAATGGGGTAAATTTTTTAAAATTAATGCTAGCGTAGCCTCCCCATAAGCCAACAGTGGTATCAGAGCCTACGTGCGTAGTATTCGATCTGGATCGATCACATATAGATGATATGTGGTGGAAATATATTAGATCTATTGGTTTTGCGTCGGATTTTTGGAAGTTCCGGGTGTGACCTAGAAGTTCTGGGCCGAAATAAACTTCGTATAGAAGGTTATTTTCGGAAGTTCCGGGTTTGACTCGGAAGTTCTGGACCAAAATAAATTCGACACAGAAGGTTGATTTTGGAAGTTCCGGGTTTGACTCGGAAGTTTCGAGCCCTTCGACCGGAAGTTCCGGGCCTTTGAACCGAAAGTTCCGGGCCTTTGAACCGAAAGTTCCGGGTCTTGTTCAGTCACATGTAGATTCTATGCCTAACTTATTTTTGCAGAGAATGTTGTGACTGGTATGGCCTTGTGATGTATATGATGCATACGTATAATTTTTATGGCCTACGTGTTATGGTTAATTACAGCCCAAGGCTATTCAAATGTTGTATGACCTACGAGTCGACATGTGATGCTTGTAATAGACTGATACAAGATCATGGAGGCTTGAAGCGTGATGACCCGAAAGACAAGAACCATGGAGATGGAGATCACCATGTGAAAAGGGCCATGCTATGTCACAGTTAATATGATTGCCTGTGATATTCACTTATGTTTCTGACATACTATTCTTTCATGTTCTGTGTGCGGTAGGCATCGTTACCATGTTAGAATAGTTTCCCTCAGAAAATTAAGAGTCTTTGATGCCCTTTTCAATAGCTGCACCTATAAAAGTTCTGATCATTGTATGGTAGGTCTACCAAAGCAGGGTGCTATCTTTTATCTTAATCAGTCAGGGTAGATGTCGGACAACCATATGCATAGTATTGGTTTGCTTAACAAAGCTATCAAAACAGTTTTAGGCTTTGGGGCATAGAGTTGGGCATCGAGGCATTGGATGTCACCCCAACGAACAAGAGTCACATAGGGATGTGATTAGCAAGTTGTTGCTTACCTATGTCACTAATCTTCTAGCAGTGATGCCAAAGCTCACTAGGAGTTAGTTAAATATGGATCTTGTCCCACTACATGTCATAAGGGGGAAAACGATTATATATCATGTAGTGGAGCATCTTTTATTTGATAGAAGATTCAAATAGTATAGTGCTGAAACTTGTATTTTTGTTGAAGATCATGGCACCTACTGCTAAGAACACTTCCACTTTTAATTTACGATCAATTCTTGAAAAGGAAAAGCTTTCTAGAACAAACTTTATTGATTGGTATAGAAACTTGAGAATTGTTCTCAAACAATAGAAAAATGAATATGTTCTAGAGGACCCCCATCCTGATTAACCAAAAGATGATGCATCTGCCGTGGATCAGCGGGCTTATGAGAAGCACGCCAATGATTCAATTGATGTCAGCTGTCTCATGCTTACATGTATGTCCTCTGAGCTTCAGAAGCAATATGAGGACAGGGATGCCTACGATATGATCGTGGGACTCAAATGCATGTTTGAGAACCAAGCATGGACTGAGAGGTACAACATCTCAGAGTCTTTGTTTGCGTGCAGGTTGGCGGAAGACAGCCTAGTCAGTCCTCATGTAATCAAGATGATTGGTTACATTGAGAGCCTGAAAAAACTTAGTTTTTCCCTTGACCAAGATTTGGCCACGGATGTGATTCTCTAGTCGCTCCCTATGAGCTTCGAGCCGTTCATTTTAAATTTTCATATGAACAGCATGGAGAAAAGCATGGCTGAATTACATGGGATGCTAAAGACTGCTGAGGATAGCATTAAAAAGAATTCTAGTCATGTGATGATGGTTCAGAAGGATAGGAAGAAGAGAAAACGCAAGGGAAAGGCTAAAGCTTTAGATGTGATCTCGAGATCTAAGTCTAAACCAGTTGGAAAGTTTAAGACTGGCCCTGCTACTTCAGACACTTGCCACCACATGTCATTTGAGTCATTTGATTTTGAATCGTTTGACACATGTCAGTCTTGTTTACTTGGCAAAATGACTAAGACGCCTTTCACTGGTCAAAGTGAGAGGGCAAATGAATTGTTGGCCATTGTACATATTGATGTGTGTGGACCAATGTGTTCTACAGCCAGAGGTGATTTTCAGTACTTCATTACTTTTACCGTCGACTTTAGTAGATTTGGTTACATCTACTTAATGAGGCATAAGTCGGAATCCTTTGAAAAGTTCAAGGAGTTCCAGAATGAGGTATAAAATTATATAGGTAAGACAATTAAATTTCTGTGATCTGATCATGGAGGTGAGTATTTGAGCCATGAGTTTATTGATCATCTAAAGCAGTGTGGAATCGTTCCACAGCTGACTCCACCAGGCACGCCTCAATGGAATGGGGCGTCCGAGCAGAGGAACCGAACTTTGTTGGACATGGTTCGGTCAATGATGAGTCAATCTGATCTTCTATTGTCCTTTTGGGGATTTGCTCTAGAAACTGCTGCTTTCACATTAAACAGAATTAGATCTAAATCTGTGGAGAGGACACCGTATGAGATATGGACTGGGAAGCGTCCCGGGCTGTCTTTTCTAAAGATATGGGGTTGTGAGGCCTATGTAAAACGTTTGACGTCTGACAAACTCAATCCCAAATCTGATAAATGCTTCTTTATGGGGTATCATAGGAAAACCAAAGGATATTACTTCTATAACCGGGAAGAAGGCAAAGTGTTTGTCGCCTGGAATTGTGTTTTTCTAGAGAAAGAGTTTCTCTCGAAAGGAGTTAGTGGGAGCATGGTGCGACTCGAGGAAGTTCGGGAATCACTTGAAAGTGTTTCAGCTCCTACTGAACCGCACCTCGATATGTAAGATGTTACAGAACCTGTTGTCGAGACACCAGCCCCACGTCGATTGGAAAGGTTGAGTCGTGCGTCCGAGTGGTTTATATTTTTAACCACTAGGTAGCGTGATATATTATTGTTGGATAATGATGAACCTAAGACCTACTCGGAAGCAGTGATGAGAACAGACTCTGAGAAATGGCTTAGAGCCATAAGATCCGAGTTAGAATCCATGTGAGAGAATGAAGTTTGGAACTGTTGGTGAAGTTTTTGGTCACACGCGTGGCTTGAGAGATCTGCTTAACTCTAGTGCAAGTCCTAAATTTGCGGTTCGTGATGTGCCAATCAGTTTGATCCTGCAATTGATAAGATAGACAAGAAAAACGTAAGTAGTAACGCCTATCGGCTATCGAGCAGATGGTCTTGGCGTGCATCGGATTATCTATTAAATGGCTGTAAACAAAATGCAGTAAGGACATGGTAAAAGCCAATCAAAGCATCATATCGGGTGCACGATGTACGAGAAATAGATCTATTGTGAAACCTATCGAGACATCAGCATCGGCTTAAACCAACTAATATGTGAAAGCAATTGAAAGTAATACTAGAGTCGATATCGAGATGTAAAAGCAAGACAGATAATAACGCTAGGCCGATGTGTATCGCCCTATTCCGATGCCTGATACAACGATGAGATTAAACAGGTAGAAAGATAACCTATCGGCTTATAGTCCGATAGAATCTGGCCCCAACATGCCCGATCTGTGTTCACATCATCATTCGCTATAACCGCAAGATTGGACCGAACCAAGACAGTTGCTAAGTCACAGCAAATCATAGTGCTAAACATATTGGAGCACACTTCATCCAGATGAACAATACGCGACATTAATCAAACACACAGACTAAGATATCGAACTCAACCGATGAAGCCTTAGACTAAAATATTTGATCTAAACCACGCATCTGATATAGCATGATCGATACATAGACCAAGATGTCGGACCTAACCAATGAAGCCTTAGATCTACTAATCGCCTACTCTCTATGGCCGATCAAATCCCCTGCGGTGACATTACTTCCTGGTCGGCCTGCCGAGCAACTTTCGTCGGCTTCAACCAATGGTGGGGTGAATGAAAATACCATCTCTTCAATCGTCCCTCCACGATTTACTGTCTGTCGTTGTATCCTGACTTCGACGAGGTAGACTCAGAGGTACATTTCTTCTTTCTTCCTTTCCTTTACCAAGATCTTCTCTTTTTTCTTCTAATCGGTGTTTTCATTCTTCAGGATGATTTGGAAGCACCCGCCGATAGCCGAAGCGGCAGGCCTATTGTTTACGGCCTTGTATCGGCTACCACCAACTTGGGTACCGGTGCCCCCACTCCATCGGACTGGCTGAAAGGAAAGAAGGCGAAGGCCCCAGGGCGAAAACGTAAAGCGCCGACTGTGACTGCTCCAAGGGCCACCAGAGCCCGACCTAGCCCGGCCAATGTTAGTACTCCGATTCTGCCACCCCCAGTACGTCTGTCTCTTCTTCGTAGAAGTCCTTTGGCTTATATTCTTATTGCCCTGTTTCCTTGGTCTTGTAGCCGATGCCCTCTGTCTTGCTTGAAGTACCTCCCCCATTGCCGAAGAAGTTACAGAACTGCCTTCTGCTCAGGTTTACATCTCCATGGTGTTGCATTGTTCCATTACTTTTTTTAGTACTAACTATTCTTTCATCGTCTCCTTCAGCCATCA
>KE372338.1:125917-140119 GCA_000418225.1 Zizania latifolia
TGGTCCTTGGGCTTCAGACCAAACTGGTCGCGGATGACCTCGGCAATGCGGTTCACCCAGTCTTCTTCTTGCTGGTTTGGTATGGGGTATCGATCTGACGTGGGCGCCTGAGGGTACTGATCGGGTCTAGGAGCGTTGTAATGATACCGCTCCCCTTGGGCGTAGGGCTGTCCTCCAAAGTACGCAGCCTGGTGGTACCCCTGAGGGATACCATTGGATGCCCCCCTTGGCGGCACAAGGTCAGGCAGCACGTTTCTCTCGATGCCGTAGGTGATCTGTGGAGCTTCATGCCTCATCGACCCTTGTGGAACAAGAGTTGATGGTTGAGCCGGTCGAGGAGGCTGTGGAGGCTGGGGCGCCTGAGGATGGTTGACCGGGAAGTATGTCGGGCCCCGTAGTGGCTCCTGAGCCACAGTACCCTCGACGGTTTTCTTGATCAACCCATGGAGAGTGTTGACCAGAACCCCCGACTGGTTGATGAGGGCGTGGTTGACTGCGCTGTCAACGGCCTCTTGAAAGTTGACATAGGGGCTGTCGGGCCGCTGACTAGATTCTCCAGTGAAGGTGGGCTTCGGCAATTGAGTTTTCTGGACAGATCCCGATCTGGTCATGCCGAAGGATTTGAGGCACATCTTCCGGTAGTCGTCAACGTGCTTTTGCACCTCTTCCCTTTGTTCCCCATTCAGCACCTTCATGGTGACTTGGATGACGTTGCTGTTGTCGAATTCTCCTACCATGGTGGGAAGTGTCGTTGAAGATGCGTCCCACCGAGCGTGCTAAAAAGCGTGTTGGTGAAGTTTTTGGTCACACGCGTGGCCTGAGAGATCTGCTTAACTCTAGTGCAGGTCCTAAATTTGCGGTTCATGACGTGCCAATCAGTTTGATCCTGCAACTGATAAGATAGACAAGAAAACGTTAGTAGTAACGCCTATCGGCTATCGAGCCGATGGTCTTGGCGTGCATCGAGACGTACATTTAAATAAGATAAATAAGGCATAGTAAAAACATGGTAAAAACCGTATGACGTGACATATCGGATGCATGTCATAAAAATAAATCCAATGTAAAGGTCTATCAGGACAATAGTATCGGCCTGAACCATCTAATCTGTAAAATTGTCTGAAAGTAATACTAGAATAAATATCGGGATGTAAAAGCAAGACAGATATAATAACGCTAGGCCGATGTGTATCACCCGATTTCGATGCCCGATACAACGATGAGATTAAAACATGCAGAAAGATAACCTATCGGCTTATACTCCGATAGAATCTGGCCTCAACATGCCTGATCTGTATTCGCATTATCATTCGCTATAATCACAAGATTGGACCGAACCAAGACAGTCGCTAAGTCACAGCAAATCATAGTGCTAAACATAACGGAGTACACTTCATCCAGATGAACGATACGTGACGTTAATCAAACACACAGACTAAGATGTCGAACTCAACCGATGAAGCCTTAGACTGAAATATTTGATCTAGACCATGCATCTGATACAGCATGATCGATACATAGACTAAGATGTCGGACCTAACCGATAAAGCCTTAGATCTACTAATCAATACATGTTTGGCGAAACTTACCCCTCGCCGGAGATCGAAGCGATGCAGCCCCGCAGAAGAGCAAGAACTCACCGATGGCAAGTTTGGCAATGCGCCGAGAGTTGTTTGATCTATTGATTGATTCTAAACTAGGTCTAAAAGTTACATATTTATAGTCCGGAGACTTGCCGTCCTATGCCGATACGATTGTAACCGATTCCGCAGAAAATCCACCCTTTCCTTCTTTATCGGCTTTTCTCCCAACTGTATCCTTATCCGATCACTCGTACATGTTGCGGACGGGCTTCGTTGACCGTGCTTTGACCGTACTCCTTGACTTCTATTGACCGTGCCGAAACTTTGTTTGGCTTAGGCCTTTCCCAAATTTTGACGTTAACAATAGGTTTGTGGAGCACCTCTTTTTCTGCTCCATCAAAATATACTATGGGATAGATTACTCCGTGGAGTTGGCTGCTCCACGAAACGGTGGAGTAGAGGTGTTTGGAAGGGCTCTACCATACTCTATGGTAGAGTTTAGAGCAGAAGCCCTCCCAAACAGAGCCTAAATGTTTGATCCTGTCCGGCCGTCCATATTTAGTTTGCATCTGTCGCATTTTGTGCATATGAGATTACCACCCAGGGCGCTGCTGCAGGACTGTTTGGGTATGCGCTATTTATTTGATGTTGCATTGTAATATTGTATAAAATGTGACAAATTTATCATGCCACGTTGATTTATTTTTCACTCTTTAGTATGGAATACGTACGTAGCTGTTTGAAAATATTTCCTCATGTATTTCCAAGAAGCATTTTATTTTTCTTGAAAATATTTGTGTGCATGTATACTGCTTATGGAATACAAATATTCGGGTGTCAAGATTTAACAAATATTCAGATCTTAATTTGGGAAATTAACTACTTGTTTGAAGATAAAATAAAAAATAAAGTTCGATATTATTATAAATAACTAGAAAAATAAAAGCAGTATATTAATGTCTAATGAATTGTTGCATCCACTGATAATCACATAATTTTTGCAACAAACTGACGACATGCATGTACATTGTTATATTGCTCAAAATCGGCATTCCCACTGTTAATTGTTATAAGCGTTGTTGACTTGACCCTTAATTTCATTACAAATATAAATTAACTATATTATTAAACATCTAACTGAGTTACTGAGATTCGCTAGCTTGAAGCAGTAGTGGATGCTAAATAAATATATTAATTAAAATGGTTCACAAACAATTTTCTTAAATTGTTCCATAGCAAAATTGATGAACCTCTCCTATATGATCGGAATAACGAAGTTTGCAGTTGTGGTGACCATGGCACCGTAATTACATATAACTTTTTAGTATCCATCATGCTAGAGTTTAGCTTACTTATCTGGCGAGGCAAAGACAAATCTTTTCTTTACCTTACGCCCTTCAAGTTTCTGCAGTAGAGATGGCATATCATAAAATAAAGTTGTGGTGCCACTACATCTACACTACTATACAGAAAAGCACTTGCATATTAGCAGAAAGATTTTGACGTGAACCCATTTCTTCTCCATTCATTTTCGTAGACAGAATTTGATATGGAATACATTTTCCTAGACAAAGAACAAAATAATTAGAAACTGACTTAGCAGACATATGAGAAAGAATCAATCTACACACATGAAGGATAAAGCAATATCAATCAATTTCCAAACTCGCTTCTGTGATGCAATGACGTCGTCTAAAGATCTACCGCATATCGAACAGAAAAGCCAGCGAGGAAGGGTCTTTTAGATAAGCAGCAACGAACGTTGAATCGTTGATGGATGGGGTGACGCCTTATCAACAGGTTGACGCGGCAGGTGGTGATTGGCAGGGCAAATTCCTCCCCATCCGGCTGCGCCCAGTCGCCTCACGCCACGGAGCTTTCGTCCAGCTACCGTTCATGCAACGCAGAAACAACTGCGCTGCTCCGGCCGCCGCTAATTAAAAACGATTAGATGAGAAGAGTACAAAACCAGTAAACCGAGTGAGAGAAACCGGCGGCCACCAGAAAACCAATGGTGGAAATGACTTGCATGAGCAGAGATATATTGAAGAAACAGGATTAGCTGCAAGGTCAGATTGAGAAACCAACACCAACAGGAAAGGGAAAAAAGGCTGCCATTTGTCTCTCCTCTTGGCAGTGGCACTGATCTCTGCCTCTCTGCTACCTGGAGAATCAGTTCCACCGGACCGAGGGAGAAGAGAGGAGAAAAGTGGAACGATCCTACCGAATCGAATCGAGGAGAAACAGAGGAGGGATCTCGTGAATGGAGCTAGCCCCCTTTGCGGCGGCGGCCTCCTCCTCCTCCACAATTACAAACTACTGCAAGCTCAACTACACCCATTGTTCCATCGGCTTCGCCCCTAGGGTTCGCAGCTGGATCCGCGCATCGGCTGACGGCCGCGGCGGCGACCAACGGAGGATCGGCCGCCTGGCTGCAGATGGCCCCAGGATCGTCGAGGTCGCCGCCCCACCTGCCGCCCCCGTGGTCACAGGTGGGGGCGGCGGGGGCTTCGGAGCCCGGGACGCGGAGCTGGCCATGTGGGAGAGGCTGGGAGCGGTTGTCAGGCTCAGCTATGGCATTGGTACTTGATTAATTGCTTCCGGAAAGAATTTGTTACTTTTTTTGTTGTGACAATTTGACAGGCCACAAAGAAGAGGATTGCAATTTCAAAAAAAAAAAATTGTGGGTTGCAATGAATTAATAGAATCTGATGCTGCAGGGATTTATGCCGCGATGGCACTGGCTGGGAAATTCATATGCCAGATGGCCGGAATAGACTGCACAGGGGGCTTCCATCCATCTCTGACTGCCGTTGTTGAGGGGCTCGGATATGCAGCTCCTCCGATCATGGCTTTGTTGTTTATCCTCGACGTATGCACGTCATCCTCTTATACTCTCTTTGATTGAATGTTTGAACCAACCAAGAACTCTTAACTAGCCTGACCGAGCCTTCCTTTTCTGCCAGGATGAAGTTGTCAAATATTCACCACATGCTCGTGCCATCAGAGATGTAGAGGATGAGGAGCTTCGCAGCTTCTTCTATGGCATGTCACCATGGCAGGTACTAATTGCAACTTAACTCTCTTTCTGCTCATTCCAACAAATCTAATTCCCTCAACGGAGACAACTGAATTCTAAGAACCCAATGCATTTATCACATCATAATTCAGTACTCATGATGTTGTTAGGCTGTGTTCACGTGTTGTCTTCCACTAAAAAAATTGTCCATATAGTTTTACTCCAAAGAGGAAAACATAATCGCTCTAGATTACAGAATGCCAGATCTTGCTACTTATGTGCTTCTCACCTCGCCTCCATTGGAGAAGAATCTATATATTATACTACTCCCTCCAAACACGAAAACATGTCATTTTAGTGACGAGCAGGAGTACTAAAACAAGGTCAAAATGAGCTTCCACATTCCCACCCAACTCTCAAGGGCCAGAATTACAAAAGTATTCAGGGGAAAAGAAGAAAGATCTACCCGTTGGTTGTGATGGGTGCAAAATATAATGGTTTAGATTGAAACAAAGAGTCCATCACAAACACAATTTAGGCATAACGGAAGCTAGTATAAAAAGACAAAAGCTCCTATCAATATGATATAGGCATAACTAAAGTTTGGGATAAGAATAAAAGCAATAAAATAGTAAACACCTATTATTGTGTAGCTGTGCGCAATTGTGCAGGAAATGCAGCTAAGTTCATTTTGCTCTTTTTAGTTTACTACATGGATTTCCTGAACATTCTGTGTCACCCACTTTTGTCCAGCTAAATATTCCTAGATGTTAACTTATGGATCACTGCTTTATGTCAAACTGATTTAAAACTATATCTTCAAATTTGCAGTTCATACTCATCGTAACTGCTAGCTCGATTGGCGAGGAACTATTCTATCGCGTTGCTGTCCAGGTATGGTTCTTCATATCCACTCTCCTTAACTAGATTTGTTTGGAAGTCTTATTGGTTGCCGGCGCATCTTTTTTACTGTACGTAGAGGGTACTAAATTGCTTATCCGCACAGTATTTTTTTATAATACCTGTGCAGTAATTAGCATGTACTTTTCCCTTATTCTCACTCTTTATAGCGAACATAACTGAATTGTAGGGTGCTTTGGCTGATATTTTTCTGAGAGGCACTGAGCTCATGAAGGACGCTCGAGGGATCGCATCCCTGGTATGAATTCTACTTTCTGCTCAATGAAAATGAAGTGCTGACTTCTGGGACATCCACAATTTAAGATATGCTGTCTTGATATTGTGCAGAGTGGCATAGTGCCTCCATTTGTTCCATTTGCTCAGACGTTTGCAGCAGCCATGACTGCGGCTCTAACAGGATCACTTTATTACATCGCTACTGCCCCAAAAGGTGACTTGCTGTCCTAATTTGCATGCTTGCCTGTTTGGGAGGAAGTGTCATTCCTGAAATCTAGTGGTGTTTTCTGACATGTGTTTCATTGCAGACCCTACCTATGTGGTGACACCAGCAATGCGTTCAAACACTGGGCGGGAGAATCTCAAGAAACTATTTGCAGGTGTGTATATTCCTCTAGTGGTGGTACAGTGCAGTAGCAGCATACTTCGTGTGTAGTTAGGAGTGAAAACATATATATTTGTGGGCCTCAAGAAACACCCAGCAAGAGTAGAGTAGAGTAGATTAGCGTGTAGAGATAACTGAACTCGGCAGCGTTGGATTTTCAGCTTGGTACGAAAGGAGGCAAATGAGGAAAATATATTCCCCTCTTCTAGAAGGAATCTTGGCTTTCTACCTTGGCTTTGAGTGGATCCAGGTACTTGTTCTTGAGCTTCGTTTACTAACTGGGCAGATGACGGATTTGATAATTGAGCCAAATGTGTGATCTATTATGGCAGACCGACAATATTCTCGCGCCTATGATCACCCACGGCATATACTCTGCCGTTGTGCTCGGTCATGGGCTGTGGAAAATACACGATCACAGGAGAAGGTTGCGGCAAAGAATTCAGGAAATCAGACGGGAAGGCAGAAGCTCAGACGCGTAGAGGTAGCTACCAGCAATTTGCTGGGATGGGATAATCACAGCAACAAGTAGAAGGCACCTGACAAGTTTTGATTCGGTTATGATCCTAAGGTAGGCGTACATAGAAGATACTAGATTACAAATCAAGATGTACATAAACAATACACTATGTTATTCATGCACTACTTGTATGCAACTGAAATGGATGAGCATTTTTTCATGCAGTCGCATGAAAAATGATCACTAGCTATTGGTGAGTGTTAACCTTGCTGGTGTATTTTATGTAGGAGAACGGGTAGGCTATACTAACTATAATAATTATTTTATATCACATTCAATCAAGAAACATGCTAGTATTAGGGTCATAGATCGTTGCCACTAGACATGTGTAGTGCAACGAAATAAGAGTTAGAGTAGCTAATTCAACGTAGATACACACCGGTGTAGGAGTTGATCACGTCACAAACGGATCATCTTGTCCTCATCTTAGTAGCATCGTCGCCGATCAGCGTACTAGCAGCAACATCTCCACAGAGTCTACATGTCCGGGGATGGAATGTCGTGCGCCGGTGTGCTAGCACTGTACGCCTGACTACGGTGTGGAGATGGCAGCTGGCAGCTAGGGTTTATAGCAAGATGATCGACAACTCTAGCTTCTCCACATATATAGAGTGTGCTAATGGGTGATTCTCCACATATATAGAGTGTGCTAATGGGTTTTCACGTTATAGGCCCATTAAACTAATAATCTCTCATGTATTAATATCTCTTTGGTCTAATTCGAATTGTTTATGATTACCTTTTGGGCATATCACCAATAATAATAGAACATAGAAAAGAAAAATTAGTTTACTAACGGTGGAGTGTAATTTTCAATGGCAGAACTATATAAATTAGTAGGGTTAACTTAATCTTCTTGTGGCAATTTTATGCGTTGCGACTGAACATATATATGATGGACGCTTGGTGAAGGGAGTAGCATCCCTTTTTTCTAATGTGGACATAGTTTTTCCATTTTTTTATTCTAGGTTAGTTTTCCATCTTAAGTGCAATAGGGGTAGAAGGACAGCCTTTTAAGACTAGTTTGGTAGCTTAGAGATCACTACTTATTTTATGTGGATGGGTTAAAATACCATCTTGCCAAACTAAAAATTATTACAAATATTTAATCTAATGGCAAGGTCATTCTAATGCCATAGAACAATATATATCATTTCATGACGTGAAGACTTTGAAGGATGACGCATATTCAATTCATTCCCTATATTACACATTTGAAAATTAGGAGATCATGAGATGATGCAATACCCACTTAACGATTTCTTTTAGTCAAGTGTAGATAAGTTAAATATGTGACTCATGCCAATTATCTTCGAAGAAACCAAGCTGCACATATGCACTACTTGAGCCATTCCCCCAACAGCATTTATCTGGCAGCAGCAGGGAAATTGTCTTGGACCAATTGTGGTCAACTGCAGTCAAACAATAAATAAATACCATGGGAACAATCGAAGTAACAGTGAACAGCTAGGATTAATAAATTCGAAATTTAACCTGTTGCCATCAAAATACTAGTGTCTTTTTAAATACTGGTTACTATAACCTAATAAATTATGTTAAGAAATAAAGTGTTGTAGAATTTTATTATGCTGCGTAGTCTAAAACATTTGTTTTTATTATGTTCTAATGATAGCCTCAAATGCTCAAAAATATGGCATGCCTACATCTAATAATTTGCAAAATTGTACAGAAAGGGAATGCCATCTCCATGCAACTTTCCTTAAAAACAAATAAATGTGGGTAATGCTATAACCAATACAAGTCAAAATCTATGTAATTTAGTGAAATCTACTGCCACATAACTACCTTCTTCCACAAGAAAGCATTCCTTCTCGCGTGTGGAACTAGTAGATGATCTCGCAGCCACAACGTGACCACCAAAGGCTCACATTCAGAGTTGCCAATCTTGGCATTTATGACATTATCTTCAAGAACTTCACACTCCAATTGGATGACAACAGACAAAGGGCAAATATATGAAAGATGACAAGTCTCCACCTTTCACCACCTCCCTCATGCTTGGTAGAGGTGAAAGAGAAGGTGGAACTGTGGAAGTGTTAGTGTCTTAGTGAATTGCACCAGAAAAGTGAATGCTAGTGCACTCCAAGCAAATTTTGCTAGCAAAACGATAATAACAGCTATAGCTTACAAGTTACAACATGAACAACTTTCTGCTATATGATTCATCAATGCAAGAACTCAATTTGTCAACAGTAGTGCAATGAATTAACCATTTAATAAGTTGGACAACATATTGTATTTATTAACAGTACATCAGATTGTCGGTTGATTTTTTTGGTAGAGATTAAACCACCTAATCTTTATACCATAACTAACTTAGAGATAAAACACGGCGTGATCCTGCTAGAACACGATAAAAATTCCTACGAGGAAACAACAAGACCCACCAATGCTTATAAATACAAAGAGAGAAAAGAGGAGGAGACGTCCGAAAGCTTGCTTCTATCTAAACCACTAGCCTGGTCAATCTAGCATTAGAAGGGTTTCGTACACAATGGCTTCACAAAACGGTTAGTAGATTTATTTTCCGCATAGACTTGGTGATTACTCTAGGCTAAGTTCATACCGTAAATTTTTAATCGAGCTTCCCTTAGCCTATTTAATCCCGTTGATCTAACATGTGAAACCTTTGTTTAATTAATCTAATTAGTTCTTACGGTAAATTAATTAATTAGATTGCTTTATTTTTCGTTGTTGTTTACTGTGTTTAATAATGCAACCTGAAATAAATTAGATGAGATTCCTACCGAAACATTATTCAGTTTCGGGTAACAAAATCCCAAAACTTTACCATGAACCCGGATCAAGAATCCTACAAAACCTAAATCAAATCTATAAGCTTCGGGCCTGAATACTTATCAATTTGTGATTCAAAGTAGCCACCGTTGTGCTTGGGATAATACACCCCTACATCTTGGTGAATCTTTGAGGCACTTCTTCTCTGTTGAAGCATGACTTCATTACTGCTATGCCGACCACAGAGGAGGATGGAATATACATCGCTGCGGTCTTGTTCAAGTCATTTTTTTCATAATCTTTTCTGCCCAACAGTGATTTGATTATAAAAAATTAAAATATTATTAGTGTGTACTTAATTATGCCAACGCAAGTTAATTACATACGCAATCTTATTCATTTATAATTAATTTCAGCAATAGGACAATTTAAAATTTTTGAGGTTCTTGATGGTGCTAATTTCTCTAAGTAAAAGAATAATGTGCTTCTCTAATGTTGGATTATGAATTGGACATCAGAGAGGAACCTCAGAATGATGACAAAAATTAAGCTGATCTCAAGTGGGCAAATAATGAAAACTTGGTCGCTTGGGAGAAATCCAACGGAATGCCACTCATGAACATTAGAGCAACATTTCTCCTGAAATTATAGGAGGAATTACTAACTCTGATAACGTAAAATTGTACTCGGCACATATTAAATAAAATCTTAAAACTTCATCTATGTCTCATGCCAGTACAATTATAATGAGAATGATGACTAGCCACTATAATAGAAAAGGTGGCATCAGAAAGCACATTTTAGAGATGTCTCATTAGTCATTAGGTTAACACCATGGATATGACAATATCTAATGGTTTCCTTGTCCACTTCATTATGAGTTTACTCTCTTCTGAGAATGGTCCATTCAAAATAAATTAAAAAACTCAGAAAGATGAATGGACAATAGCACAGCTAATTTCATACTCTGTTTCCTCAATGCTTACAATAAATGGAAAAGAAAGAACCATCAAGTAATATATTAAAACTCAAGGAAGAAGAAGCCACACAGTTTTAATTCTTTAAAATCAGCCTCACCTCACATCTTTTTTGCAACTTCTGCAAGAAAAGACGCATGCGCAAGAATTGTCCTAGGTTTAAGGACTGATTAGCCAAGAAAGGCACTAATGAAATTAGTGTGATTTTTAATGTTGATGAATCACTTTATGTTAAATTTTTCCATGATGATTGGTGGATTAACTTAGGTGTCATTGAGCACGTATCTAACTCATTACAGGAATATTGTAATGACAAGAATGAAACGTCATCGAAATTATGGCATTATCATTGAGGCCATATTTCTAAGGGAAGAATAGAATGTCTCATTAAAGGAGAGATGTTCTTTCTCTTATATTTTCTTTATGGCACGCATCATTACTTAAATTGCATCAAAAGAAATATCACTAAGAAAATAAATAAATAAATAAGTTTGTGGACCGCTTCCTATGACATCAGTGGAGGGTTTTGACTCATTCATTATATTCACTGATGATTTCTCCTATTATGGTTATGTTTACCCTATAAGCGATTGATCCAAATCTCTTGATAAATTTAGATATTCAAAGCTGAAGTGAAAAATCAGCATAATGATAAAACTAAAGTTGTGAGCTCGGATCGTAGAGGTAAATATTATGGGAGACATGCTCTATTTAGGCAAGTCCCTGGTCCTTTTGCCCAGTACCTTCAGTCACATGGAATAGTTGCCCAATATTTATTTTCTGGAGAATTACAACCCACATAATTAATAAGTGCCGAGCAAGTTGATCCATAAAACCCCTTATGAATTTTGGAGTAGTAGGAAACCGACATTAAAATTATGAGTTGCAATTTCATCGGATACCCAAAAGATTAAGGGATATCGATTTTATTGCCCCGATTGTGTCACTAAATCTGTATAAACTTGACACACTATTTTCAATGAAAACAATGAACAGGGGAGCTCGAAAGGGGAATTGATCTTGAGGAGATTCAGGCTAATATCGAAAACCAAAGAAAAATATTCACATTGTGTCTCAGAATGTAACACCGGCTGTTACTACTTCTGTTGAGAATGCTAATAAGCAAAATAATAAATCTAATATATCTCAACAATTTTTTGTGGCACCTAATGATAAATAATCTCCACAAATAACTCCTTAACCACAAGTGATCAATAATGAGTCTCAACATCTATGGAGATCATAATAAGAAAGGAGATTGCCATTCCTGATTATTATGAAATGGACAATTGCATTTACACTAAGAATAAAAGTGGAAAATTTATCATACTAGTACAGTAGTACTCTATATGGATGACATTTTATTAGCCAGTAGCAATAAGAATCGGCTACATGAAACTAAAGATTTTTTGTCATCTAAATTTGATACGAAAGATCTCGATGAGGCATCTTATGTTTTCGGCATTAAAATATACCGAGACAGGTCTAGGGGAGTACTAGGATTATCTCAGAAAGCCTACATTAGCAAAATATTGGAAAAATGTTACATGAGTAAGTACTTTGCATCACCTGTTCCAACAGTGAAGGGCGATAAATTCAGTTTATTCCAAAACCCGAAAAACCAATTGGAAAGTGATCAAATGAAAATGGTATGGTATGCTTCAGCTCTCAAAAGCTTAATGTATATATGCTCAAGTCTATACACAACCAGACTTAGCATTCATTAACAGGATGCTTGGCAGATATCTGTTCAATCCAGGTTTAGACCACTAGAAGGCAGTGAAGAAAGTCCTACGTTATTTGGAAGAAACTAATCATTACATGCTCACTTATGGAAGATCTGAAAAGCTTGAAGTTCTAGGCTATTCAGACGCTAACTTTGTAGGGTTTATAAACACTAAGAAATCCACATCAAAATAAATTTTCACCATAGCAAGAGGAGTGATTTCATGGAGATACCAAAAGCAATCATTGACCGTATCATCGACAATGCAGGCTAAATTTGTAGCATGTTATTAAATAACGGGGCAGACTGTATGGCTTAAGAATTTTATCCTAGGATTGAAAGTGGTTGACAACATTTCAAGGCCACTTACAATATACTGCAATAATGAAACTGCAGTATTCTATACGAGTAACAATAAGTCAAGTGAAGCTGCCAAACATATTAACATTAAATTCCATGTTGTGAAAGATCGAGTCCAGGATCAGACAAAGTTAAATACACAAGCACTAAGTTTATGCTTGTGGATCCACTAACAAAAGGCTTACCTCCTAACTTATTTGAAGAATATATAGCCGGAATGGAAATAATGGAAAGCCTTTGACTATGATCCTGAATATAGGGGCATAATCAATCAACACCCAATAAACTAAGCTAGTTTATGTACTACAAGTGAGTTATAAGTACTGTTGTCTCAATGTTGTGAATTATCATTGTGACACATTGCTTTGGGGAACTGTATTACTAAATAGACTCATTAACTCAACCTCAAAATCAAGGGGAGAATGTTGGTTGATTTTTTCAATTAGAGATTAAAACCACCTAATCTTTATCCCGAAACCAACTTAGAGATAAAACATGCCATGATCGGTGGTGCAATCCTACTAGAACACGATAAATATTTCTACGAGGACATACCCCCGAGACTCACCGATGCTTATAAATACAAAGAGAAGCTCGGAGGAGAGAACACCTGAAAACTTGCTTCTATCTAAACCACTAGCTTGATCAATCTAGCATTAGAAGGGTTTGGTGTGGTTAATTCTACTCTCAATTTCAGGAACACCAAGAACCACGAGAAGAAAGAAGATCAAATAAAAAACAACGTAATGGTTTCACAAAATGGTTAATAGATTTATTTTCCGCATAAACTTAGTGATTAATCTAGGCTAAGATCTTACCGGAAATTTTTAATCTAAGACAGATTTCATATTTTTATGCAAACTAGCACCAAATAACCTTTCATGGGATAAAGAACTGGAAGAATGGAGGGAGAGAGAAATTTTGTACCTGCGCATATATTTGCTCAGCTCTCTTTGGACTTCGGTAATGCTTGTCTCTGGTAAATACTCCAAAGAATCCAGAGCAGGGCTCAAAACTTGGGTTCTATAATCAATTGAGATGTCTTTAAACAAACAAGATGGTAATGCTCTAGACACACCAGGACACTAAAGGCCGTCGCAAACATGATATTTCTACAGACCCATCGCTGAAATTGACAAGTCAGGGCCTATAAAGCTCTGCATCCAGCTCTGGACATTTCAACTCTTCAACTCTACATGAAAAGGGACAGCACATATGTCAAGATACCAAATATAAAACTGGAGGGGGAGAGGGGTAATAATACGAAGTGATGAAGCATACCAGTTGTTGCTCCATGTTTTCTCAAAGAAGGCCGTGCACTCTCCGTCACCCTAATTTTGGCAACCTTAATTCCATCCCCACCTAGTCCAACAAAATCCTTGTATAAGGGTCATTTACGGTACCCCATTACCTTCTTGAGAGGTAATAGTTGAAACTAATCTAGACCGTTGATTAAGTGTGTTTAAAATAATTAATTAAAAAAGAAAATGGGCTAATCGGCTGTAAATTGCCTTGATTACGGAAAGTAATCTGCATGCATATCGCCCGCACAGAAAGTTTATTAATTATTTCTTTTTTCTAGTGCATTCAACAATTAATCTGCTAGCATACGAAGAAAGAAACTATCGACGGGTGGTCGGACAATCCTCCTCGGGGGTGGTCCAAGGGGGTGATTTGTAGTGGCAGGGAAGCGTTGTACTCAAGACCCGATGGTTGCACAGCTCGTATGAATAGAACT
>KE372338.1:164454-175239 GCA_000418225.1 Zizania latifolia
TGTTTGACGGATTGTCCATGAAGCCGCACACCAAGTGTTCGATCATTTGCGCATGAGTGCATTTGTGCGTGTCTTTTTCAATAGAACGTGTATTGCACTCGTGGATGCGTTTTGATTGATCATTTTAACACTTGTCTTTATTTTGGGCGATTCTTTTCTGCGATTACTTTTGGTGGAATTTGTATCAACTTGCGTCGAGTGAATATTTTAGCACAGCCTTGTGCTGAGTCTTTTGAAGCCACTCGCAAGTTCGATACAAGAGGTTAAGGAGATTTTGTTTTTATCCGCATTTTTATTTTGCGCCTATTCACCCCCCTCTAGTCGCTAGTTTCGGTCCTACAGATGCTCGGCCTCGTCTTTGGTGCCTCAGCCTACGACTCCATGCACACGGTCGAGCAAACAGAGAGCTGATGAGAGAAAGTGGGATGGCTTCGTCCCACGAGAGAAGAGGAAACTTCTCAACCCACTTTTTGCGGTATATTCCTCGAATATTCTCTAGTGGGATATCCCGTCACACCCCGCCCCCAAACCAAACAGCAGCAAAAACAGAAACTGTCCCGTTTCGTCCCTAGAACCAAACACCACATGGAAGGCTTGGAGTTTGAAACAGCACATCGTGAAATGAAGGTTCTTCAAGTTGACTAGGATATAGTCAATAGACCTGCTCGTCCGTTTATATTTCTTAATACAAACGGTTGATTTTGGTCATTAGGACGCTTAGAGCATTTACAATGTTGAAATAAGGAGGTGTCTAAGAGAATCTTTTTGTCTTAGTACTAGTTTTATATATTGGAGGGTAGTGCTAAGCAAATAAATCCAAGACATGCGTTCTACGTATGAATACTAGTTTCATAAATTAAATAATACTTACTAACTTTTCAGTTTGGTAGTTGGTCATTGGATAGAGGCATATACATTTTTATACTTTTTTTATTTTAGTAAGGGTCTCACATTTAGTGCTATACATTATATCATTTTTTTTCTAAAAAATAACTTTGTTTACATATCCATCTAATGCTAGTTTAAAAGTTCTTCACATTGTAGATGTTCTTAGAGTAGCACCACACCAGTGTAGTTATACATATAAAAAAAATCCTTCCTCTCCATGTTATTGATTCCAAAATCCAGAGAGGCCTTGCGGGCCGTGGTAACCACTCGGCTACCCAACCTCTGCTTCCGGTCGGTTTATATAAATTTAAAAATATCAAAAAAATCATATAAATACTAGATGATTTATGATAGTTTATGATGAAATTTGCTTTTAAAAATATTATAATTTTACAAAGTTATGAGCCAACTAAAATCAATAAAAATAATTTTTTTTGGCTCAATAAAAAAACCGGCTACATGCAGATTTTTTTGGTTTTTTTCTAAAAAAAGGTAGTACTATATTTCTAATGCTCTGCCATTTAATTCAACAAAAAAAATAAATTTTATACCAAATATTTTTATCATTGTATCATAAGTTTTTTTATATTTCTAAATTTTTATAATTTTTTTCTAAACTTTTATACATTTTTTCTATTTTCTAAAATTTTTAAAAGTTGATCGTTTTAAAAACGTAAACTGAATGTTTACCGAACCAAACCAAATGATTACCGACATCAAACTGCTCGGTAACTGCTTCCGTACCATGATTACCATTTTCGCAGACAGATTTAAATTCAAAATTCAAATTGAACTCAAATTGAACCGGTTACCCGTCGGTCGAGTCTGAACAGTGAACCCTGCTGGCGGTAGGGCAGGGGCAGATGTGCCCTTTCCAGGCGCTCCTTCCTCCTTCCTCCTTCCCGAGAACGGCACGAGACGACCGACGCAAAGTACGGCAATGCCTCTCTCCACTCTCCCCCTTCCCCGTCGCACATCCGACGGTCGACGCCGCGGCCTCCTCGTTCTTGTCATCCTCATCGCCGCCGCCTCCGCCATCGCTCTTGCCTACTTCTCCTTCCCCTCCGCTGCGCGGGGGCCACTCACTACCGCATCTTCCATGGCGCCGACGGAGGCCGGCTGCTGCAGGGGCCTCGAGGGACTCGAGCTGTGGGGCCCGGCGGTCAACTGGGGCTCCGACCATCTCCTGCCCTCCTCCGCCGCCTGCTGCGCCTCCTGCAAGGCCATGTGCAACCACGGAGACTGCCGCTGCGACTCGTGGGTCTTCTGCGGGGACAAGATCAGATGCGACCACAGGTTCGGGGAGGTCTGTTCGCCCCCGCTTGAATCCGAGTATTAGGTTTCTACATAACCAAACCCGAAAATCATTTTTTGTCACTCTACTATAGTACTATTCCTTTGCGTATAAACCACGCAACATTCAAGTCATCTTTCCCCCTGGATCGATAAGCTTCTTCTTCTTATTCAATGCAGTGCTGGCTGAAGAAGCAAAAGGATGTGATGGCTCCCGCTGTTATCGCCAAAGGAGATGATGTCATGTGGACTTCTGGTCTAGTGTTTGCAAAAGGAGAGGTTACTTTCATGCACTGTTTCGGATGATTGTTAATTTCTCTTCCATTGTTTCTATGTTCTTTTGGACATGTTTTCCCTTTGCTTAATTTGAATATCCTGATTATTGTTTGTGCATATGTAACTAACCAGATCATATCGCTTTGCTTAGAAGCTGGAACGGCTTGATTCCTTAGGCTTCAAAAGGAGAAAACTACAATTTTTTTTCTTTGGAGATGTGCAATTCAATTATCTTATTATGATCCTGTAAAAAATATGTTATTATGATCACACATATGAACATCGTGATTAATTCACAGATTTATAATTTAATGCAGGGCATTGTTGGACTGGAAACAAATCTCGGGACCCTTCGTATTCAAGTAAGTGCTCTTTGCCGCTAGAACAGGGCAAGAATATTTTGAATCTGCTAGTGTCGAATGACCATATTAGATTTAAGACAGTGGGGCACTGGGGTCGACTACAACTATGGTTGCATCGACTGATCTAAGACAGTTTCTCTGTTCTTTTATTTTCATCTTTTCTTGAATGTATCTCATTTTCAGTATTTCACACTTGCCTTTGGGAAATGTGAAACTCCCTTTGACAATCATTTAAAAGAATGGCCACAAGGCAGCGATCTTTCCTCAAAAAGAACATTAGATGTAGGCAGAGATGGGGAAGCAGGCAGAGTGGTGTAGGTGTAGTGCCATTTACTTTTCTTTCCATGAACCTGAAAGATGGTAGGATGGTGTTGCCACTTTTTTCTTTACTCTTTAAGCATTAGTTTAAGCTGCCAAAGATATGCGTGCTAACTGTGTTGCTTTTTTTTTTGAGAAGAACATGATATATGTTTGTTGACAAGAACACATGAAATAAGTACGAACTACATTTCATCATGGCATATACCCTCAACAAAACAATGCTGCTGGGGTTGCATTTGCTGAATGAATTGTCTGAGTATATCATGAGCCATGGCTGGTGGCTTGCATGGCAAACATATCAGATTTATACATTTGCTGTGTGGCTAGTGTAAACCTAGACATTAATTAATTGTTTGAATTTAGACATAATTTGGTTGCAAGACAGTGCCTTGCCAAGTGAATATCCATGATTAGTGATTATTCTGTTGTTAACCTGGTTTGCTCTGTCAAGAAGTTTGTATGGTAATTTCTCAGCATTTTGTAACAGGATAGAGCTAATACTGTCTTCTGGACATAGTTTTGTTGCAAGACAGTGCAAACCCAATAGTTCAATTAAGTAATCCACAGAATTTCTTGGCAATTTGTTGCAAGCTGAGTGGAATATACTGTTTTTACAATTAGTACCTTCCCTCTCTAATATACTTTCACTGCATCCAGTTGCTGCCTGGCTGTGCACCCCATTCTGTGGATTACTTCATTGGACTATTGAGTTTGCACAACTGCGCTGGATGCAGATTTTATCGTGCTGAAGGCCGTGGGAACTTGTGGGATGCAAAAGGCGAGCACATAAAAAATGTACGGCTTCCATGACCACTTGAACTACCATGCATAAAAGGGGGCCCATGCTCAGATTTCAGTCTGGACTTCCTGGTAGCAACAATTCTATCCTAATGTCCCTTGTATTTGTATGACTAGGCTGCATACGGTCCGCCATATGCCTTGCTTCAAGGGACACTGGAATTTGATGGTTTATCCTTTAAGGAGAGAGCGAAAGAAGCCTGCCCAGCACTGAGAAGGGGATCCGTCGCATGGGTTGGATCAGGGCCAGAGTTCTTAATCAGCTTAGCAAACCATGGGGAGTGGAAAGAGGCCTACACTGTATTCGGGTATGTTTTGCCTGAGGACATGGCGATTGCTGAGGAAATGGCACTGCTGCCGACTAGCGCAGACGTGTGGAGCAATGTAACCGTGAAGGTGCTGCGAGACCCTGTGTATTTCAAGGTGAAGAGAAGCACCAACTTGGCTGCTCCATAGGTATCGCACACTCACTTTCAAGCAGTAGGTTACTGTACTCATTGTCGATTCCTTCCGATCTTTCTTTCTTAGAGGACATAGAAGAAAGGGAAACTGATTAGAATCAGGTACGTTGAGGCACTGACAATAGCACCCAAAGAAAAGAGGATTACTGTGTAAAGAAAGAATCATAAGCTTCCATGAATGAGAAAGATAATGCTCAACTTATTCACCTGTCATCTTTATGTGGTCTGATATTCTGATCAGAGACGATGTTTCTTCAGTTCAACTTTTTTTTTTAAATCTCCACGCGTTGCTGCGGGAAAGATGAATGAAAAAATGGTAAACATGAGTTAAAAGTCGGATACCATTTGTAATTGAACTGTTTGACTTGATTTACTACAACTTATATTTTCAATCAATCATAAAAATGTTAGAAACAATTTAGATGATATTGTCTGATAGAGGCGAGAGAAATAGTTGAGGGGAGGTAGAACAAAAGCGTGTTCTCTGATCTCCCTCGAAAAGGGATAAAAGAGAGCCGGCGCCGGCGCCGCCGTGACGCTCCCGTTCGAGGAGCAGATGGTGGCGGACCTCCTCTTCGCCTGGCATGTCCTCGAGCACATCCTTGGCTTCATGTTGGTGAATTAGATATGGGTTTGCTCCATGGTGGTGAATTAGGATATGGGTTTGCTTTGAAATAAAACTGAACTCATGTGAAGCGAGGAAAATATGAGAGTATGCTTGGAGAGAGGAGGACCTCATCTCTGCCCAACGAAGGATTTAAGAGAAAATAGACAGATTACGTGAGTCAAGTCAAGGGCACACTTTGTGCCGCACCGCATGCCACAAGTGTGACAAATTGAGTTGTGGTTAGCCACCAACCAAACAGCCTCATCCTCTCAAGCGAGCAAATATTTTGTAATGGATTTAAACTTTGCTCTAAATATAATTTTCACCATAAACAAAGAGATAGTTCAAACCAAATACACCATAAAAAATTATCTCTACTAAAATTTTAACATTACATATGAATTTATTTTTATTGGCACCGAACCATTATTGTCGGTGAAACACCGAGCAATCTACCCAAGGGGTATCCGAAGTGGTGAATAGATGTTTAGAGAAGCGCAGCACTTTCGAACCCGATGATCGATTCTAGGAAACAAGAGCCATGATTTATACTGGTTCAGGCATCCTAAAGGATAATAGCCATATGTCCAGTGCTTTGGTGTATTATATGGTGTCTAAACTTACAAAGGATGAAGGCGTAAATAATAACTCACCTGGATGCTAAAAACCTTGTTCTCTAGGGGGTGTCTCGCTCCCTTTATATACTCAAAAGGTAAGCCTAACAACCCAGCACTCTACACCGAGTCGGTTTTCTCAATACCTAAGATCATACCATATTCGGATGCTAATCACAAGGATTCTGGTACAAGCATATCTCGAGGATGCTAATCACAAGGATTCTGGTACAAGCATATCTCTTTATACCGAATCTAGGATTCAGTTCCCAAATAAGAACCTAATCTTTCTTATCGGGACCAAACCCACTTCATAGTTCTTACCGGACTCCAATGCTGGACTTGGTCTGCTCTCGATTTAGGCTGATAAACCCAACATGAGGTACCGGGGGTCATATCCCGACAATTATAGTATACCAAATTAACTCGTCCGCACCACCAAAATATGACAGGGCATTAATCCAAACCAGCCATAAACTGAACTGAGGATACAGGTCAGCATAGTCCACGTGTCCGTACATCAGCATGCTTTAATAATAAATAAATAGAAAAAAAATCTAAATCACGCCTATCAAGTTCGTCGGATATTTGAATAGCCCCCTAAAAAAAAACCGTTTTAAAAAGCCTGATAATATTGCAAAAAAGTTTAGTTTTTACCTTTGATTAGCGGTTTTGCTGACATGACGAAATCTGGCCCGGTTTTGGCTGACTGTGCAGCTGACGTGGCCAATCGATGAAAAAGTCTAAATCACACCCTCTAAATTTGCCCAATATTTAAATAACCCTATGAGAAAATATATATTTTTATTTTTATTCTAGGACATTCTATTTCCGTATAATTCTCTTTATTTCTGTTTTTCTTAACAGCCGAGAAACTTTTGCTCCGTTTTCATTCGTACCAGTATCTAATAAAGCTACATACTCATCCAAAGGGTCGCATGGGTCTGCTTAGCTGAATTAATTAATTTAAATTAAGTTCAACAGTTGATAGCGTAACATTCATAATATAAGAAAATTAAGATACTCTCCGTTAAGGGCAGCTGCATGATGATAGCTTAATTAGATGAGTACTAATTTTTTTAGGCACTATTACGAATTGGAAACGGAGCAAAAAATTCTCGATCTGTTAGGAAAATAGAAACGGAGAGAATTACATGAAAATAGAATATCCTAGAATAAAAAATAAAAACATACTTTTTTAATATATATATTTTCCTCGGTGGGTTATTCAAACAGCAAGTAAATTTAAAGGGTGTGATTTAAACTTTTTCGTCGATCAGTTATGTCACTAACGCCACATCAACTGCACAGTCAGCCAAAACCAGACTAAGTTTCGTCACGTCAGTAAAACCATTAATCAAAGTAAAAACTGAACCTTTTTACAATACACAGGGCTTTTTAAAATGGTTTTTTAGAGATTATTTAAATTTTGGATAAACTTGAGGGTGTGATTTATTTTTTTCGTAATAAATAATACTGTAATAAATTACTAAGCCGAGCGGTGCTCCTCCTCTCCGCTGATGGATTGATGTTGATCTCGTTCTCGTTATCCAGCAGCCAACAAGGAGGAGGCCTTGATGGAGTAAGGCGGCAGAGGAAGGAGAGAGACAGAGGCGGCGGCTTGGCGGCGCGGCGCGAGACGGACTTGACTAGGCGCTATGGGCGTCGATGGAGGCGGAGGCGCGGAGCTACGCATGCCTCCATCTCAATCGTCGCCCCGACCCACCCCGCCGCCTCTGCCTCTGCTCTTTATATCTATGCCGCGCTCCGTTCCCTTCATCTACCGCTTCTCCTCCTCCGCCGCTCCGTTTAGACGGAGCCTGCCAATGGGGATCTCGCCATGGACGCCAACAGCAAGTAGGCCGTCAACCTGGTGATAAGTCCTCTCCTGCATTTATTATTATTATTTATTTATTTTGAAATGGACAGCAGGAGCTCTGTTTTGCATTAGATGGGATGAAAAGGATACATAATGACCAAGTGTAGTGTTTCAAACACCAGGCCACCATCTAGGCCATCTCCAATGGAGGTGCTTAGAAGGGCACTTGCTGAAAAATAGGATAGGAGAGGTGCTAATTCTGAAGCACCAATGCTTCGTGAAGCACCGATGCTTAGCACTTTAGCAGGTGCTTATGTGTAAAACTTACCCAAATTACTAGGAGGAGCCGAGGAGATGCTTGCGTTAGAGCAGATGATGCTTAGTTATGTGGACATTTTAAGCAGCTAGATATAAGCACCTCGCAATGGAGATGCCCAATCAAATTACTGAAACTAAAACTAAAAGAGCAGCAGGCTTATCATTTCAGCCTTCCAGGTTCCATATGGCAGAGGGAACTAATAGCCAGGATTGTGAGGCCATCCACGAATTACAAGCTTGTCAGCAGTTAGCACCTTAGCTTGAATCATCAACTAGGCACTTTTTTAAAAAGGGGATTGCCAATGTTGACTATCGGCAATATTTTTATGGGGTATGCACAAGACGTAGAAAACGATGATGACACAAAGGATTTTATACAGGTTCAGGCCCTTGGATTGAGATAATACCCTATATCCTGTTATGTGGATTTGATCTCCTTGTACCTAAGGTTACAAAGTGGTGTAGGAGCTTGTTTTTCTCTATGCTCCCAGAACCACGACCTCCCCTTATATCTGAGTAGGGAGCCAAATCCAGGGTATCCGACACGATTTACCTAGTCAGATCTTATTCAATCTCTTCCAAGACTTCCAAGATAAAGTTTATGTTTGTCACTTCTTATCCTTTTCATCTTTGGTGTTACAACTTACAAGACAGAGTTCCCATCTGTAGAAGCTATCCTGTACTCGACCCACCCTGTACTGGGTTGGTCCAAAAGCCCATAATTATAATACCTAGGTCCCGTATATTTCACAGGGATTGGTAGAAGCAGGAACTCTTTCTTCCTTCTGCTTGATTAATCTAATACAATCTGCTACTATTTATAAAACTAATTCTCCTACTTTATCTCTAACAATGGAATCATATCTTGACTCTTCTAAATATCCTAACAGCAGATCTAACTCCGCTTTATCTCTAATAACAGAATCTTATTATATCTGTTAACTTGCTAATCTTATGCTAATCAAACTCTACGAATCCTGCTGCTTAAGGTCTCTTTGCTGACCATAACATCTCTCCCTCCCTCGGAAAAAAAAGCTCTTCCTCTGTTAGAAATAAACATTCTAGGCATGCGTGTGTGTCATGTACGTAGAATGGTTGGTCTTGGTCTGAGTCTTGCATGCATGAGTTAGCTAGTTTGTGTGAGTCCGCAGCTGTGCGTTGCAGTGAGGTGCAGCTAGCTTGTCCATGATTGAGTTGTACTTAGATTAAGTAGAGTTAGTTAGCTGCATAGATAGTGGCCGTCTCATGCGGATCATGGAGACACGGCATGCACTGAGTTAGTGGCTTGTGCGTGTGTGGATCGTGTGAGTGTGTGTGTGAGATGTGGGCAGCAGTTCTTGCATGTGCATGGCTGGGAAGCTTATTACGTGTGAGACTGTGAGGAGGGAGTGGAGCTTGCTGGTAATGTGTGCGTGACATTAATTCCGAGCAGTTTGTTGCTCCAGTGCACACGTTAGTGAAGCTATATAAGCTGCCATGTACTTGCTTGATTAACTTGAGTGCATGAATACAGAGAAAAAAAGAAAAGGGCGTTCATCGCCGGCAAGCCTGTGTGTGTGCGTTTCTCCACTGTACCGCTTGCTAGCAATTTCTGTGTTTGCTTGTGTCCTCCGAGCAGCATGAGTTTTCTGCCTGCTACGTCCAGCGCCGCGTGTGTTCGCATCCTTGGTCGTGTAACTCATCGGAGGCAGCTCCAACATTTGGTATCAGAGCCGGTAAAGATCGACAGCAAGCTAATGGCCGACGATCACACTCCGTCACGCTCTGTCTCACCGAAGAGATCGAAGTATGGCGACGGTGGCAGTGGTAGCACGCCACGTGCGGTCGTGGTGGAGCGCGTGGCGCGGGAGGCGATGGCATCGATCGTCTACCCCGAGTTGACGCATACAAACTACAATGAGTGGGCGCTCGTGATGGAGGTCAACCTCGAGGCGCAAGGGCTCTGGAAGGCTATCTGCACCACCAAGGTGGAGCGACGCAAAGATCGACTGGCGTTGGCGGCGCTTCTTCGCGCCGTGCCGGCCGAGTTGCGTTCTAGCCTTGCCGTGAAGAAGACTACCAAGGAGGCATGGCAGGCGTTAAGAATAATGCTCATGGGTGTGGCCCGTGTGCAAGAATCCAACGCGCAAAAGCTTCTCAAGGAGTTTGAGAACATCAAGTTCAAGGAGGGTGAGACCGTCGACGATTTCGCTATGCGAATTTTCGGTCTCGCCACAAATCTGCGCGAACTTGGCGAGGTGTTTGAGGAGGTACACATTATCAAGAAGATGCTCCGTGTCATACCGGAGAAGTACAACCAGGTGGCGGTGGCGATTGAGATGCTGCTCGATCTGAACACCATATCCATCGAGGAGCTCGTCGGGCGGCTCCGTATGGCGGAGGACAGGTACGGCATCAAGGAGGTGGTGGACGGCGTCGGGTAGCTGCTGCTCACCGAGGAACAATGGGAGACACGTCGGCGTCAACGTCGCGGCAAGGAGCGTGTGCGCAAGGATGGCACCAAGAATGGCGGCATCGTTAAGCAAGGTGGCCGGAACGACGAGGACGACGATAGCAGCGTGAGTTTGGAGGAAAGTCGACGTTCGCGCCATCCAAAAGAAAAATGCTACAACTGTGGCGTTCGTGGCCATCTCGCCCGTGATTGCCGCAAGCCGAAGAAGGAGGAGGCCCTCTGGGCTGACGTCAATGAAGAACCAGCGCTTCAGTAGGACGGAGCATGCGGCAAGTCGTGGTTTAGGAGGAGATTGTTAGCAAATAAACCACTTAGTGCGTGTGTTGGTGCGTAAGTGTGTTGGTGCGTATGTAGAGCATTTTGTTGTGCATGCAAAAAAATAGTGAGTTTGTTAGCTCATGCATGCAGATGTGAGTGTTGCATGCATGTGTGTTTGAGCGGCAGAATGCATGTAGGAAAGTAGTGGGTGACTAGTTCTCGCGAGCTGCTCGTGGAACAGCGTACGTGCGCGTGAGTCTAGCTCAGTTGGTTGCATGGACGTTGCGTCGCCGTGGTGTTTAAAGACATTATGTAACT
>KE372338.1:191856-210417 GCA_000418225.1 Zizania latifolia
CCGCATTTTATGATTATGAGATATGGCAAATGGATGTTAAGACGGCTTTTCTTAATGGAAACCTAAGTGAGGATGTGTACATGACACAGCCTGAAGGTCTTAACGATCCACGGAATGCTGGGAAAGTTTGCAAGCTGCAAAAGTCCATTTATGGGCTGAAGCAGGCTTCTCGGAGTTAGAATCTTCGCTTTGATAAGGTAGTCAAAGAGTTTGGCTTCATCAAGAACGAAGAAGAGCCTTGTGTTTACAAAAAGGCTAGTGGGAGCGCACTTGTGTTTCTAGTCTTATATGTAGATAACATATTGTTGATCGAAAATGACATTCCTATGTTAGATGCTGTCAAGGCTTCGTTGAGAAAGAGTTTCTCGATGAAAGATCTTGGAGAGGCAGCGTATATTTTGGGCATAAAGATCTATAGAGATAGATCGAGAAGGCTAAATGGATTAAGCCAAAGTATGTACATTGATAAGGTTTTGAAACGGTTTAAAATGCAGAATTTCAAGAAGGGTTTTCTGCCAATGTCACATGGTATTTCTCTCAGCAAGACTCAGTGTCCTTCGACACCTGATGAGTTAGAGAAGATGAGTGTGATCCCGTATGCCTCCACGATCGGGTCCATCATGTATGCCATGCTGTGTACACGCCCAGATATGTCTTATGCTCTAAGTGTTACGAGCAGATACCGGTCAAATCCGGGTGAAAGTCACTGGGCGGTTGTAAAGAGTATCCTTAAGTACTTGAGAAGAACTGAGGATATGTTCCTGGTCTATGGCGGTGAGGAAGAGCTCGTTGTAAGTGGTTACACGGATGCTGGCTTCCAAACCGACAAGGACGATTCGCGATCGCAGTCAGGTTTTGTGTTCTGCCTCAATGGAGGCGCAGTGAGTTGAAAAAGTTTCAAGCAAGAAACGGTTGCAGATTCTACGACAGAGGCCGAGTACATTGCAGCTTCTAAAGCTGCAAAGGAGGCGGTTTGGATCAGAAAGTTTGTTTCTGAGCTAGGTGTGGTCCCTAGTGCGTCCAGTCCAGTGGATCTCTATTGTGATAATAGTGGTGCCATTGCGTAAGCCAAGGAGCCTAGGTCACACCAGAAGTCTAAACATATACTTCGGTGATATCACCTGATCTGTGAGATTATAGATCGAGGTGATGTGAAGGTTTGCAAGGTGCACATGGATTTGAATATTGCAGATCCGTTGACAAAGCCTCTCTCACAGCCCAAGCATGAGGCGTATTTGAGTTCTATGGGTATTAGATACTTATATGGGCAAAAGTAGTGAATGTGAGAATAGGAGTAAAGTCTATGCTTATGTAATACAGATAATTGTTATCTTGTTCCTTGAATAAATGTCTTTTACATTGATCAACGGGTTGATGACTTGTTTGTGAGACTCTTTGTTTTATGACTTTGTTCAAAACGATTCCTAATCTCATATCGTCATGTGGAACAATGATGATTTATAGATCAGCACATCCGACTGATTGATGATCATGTTTCACAGATCATAGACATGGAGATGTAAAATCAGTGATGTGGACACATGTTAGTGAACATGGTGTTGGATTGACCCACTTTGAGATACTGCTAGGATTGTTATCATGATGTGCCATCAGTTGTTCTTAAATGGTGTACCTACAGAGTCCTTAGACTTGAGATCGTCATTTGATTCCAGAATGTGTAGTAGTGCACTTAGTGATTTTCAAACGCTATTCCGTAACTGGGTATCTATAAAGGTTACTTATAGGTGTGTTATGAAACATGTCGTGGGATGTGAGCGGTCAAGATGAAATTTGCCCCTCCTAGTAACGGGAGAGACGTCTTTGGGCTCCTCGAGGTAGTCGGATTGGAAAAGTGCATGGCCATGCCACTATGACTAAAGAGTTAGTCATGATTGAATCCACTACTTGATCGAGTGAAATGTCGAGCTATCCAACAAGGGTGGCACGTATCTCACCTTGAGCTTGACTGACGTCGTGTGGTAAAGGGACTGATGCGTGAGTGCATCTAGGTTCTGGAAATATGATTTTGCCTTTGTATGCATTCGGGGGTCAATATGTGCTGCTAGGTACCGCTATTGATCGACGATTCGGAAATGGTTTCTGGGTAGCGGCCGTTTGTGTATGAACCTATCGGGTCACACACTTAAGGGGATGGATTCAAATCGTGCGAAGAATTGGTTCTTGTGCAAGTGGGAGATTGATGGAATTGTGCCTAAGAAAATTCTGGGGAACCGGAAGTTCCGGCTGTAGCCGGAAGTTCCGGGTTCTAGAGCATTCGGAATATCCGATGGGATCGGAAGTTCTGGGCTAGCCCTAGGGTTCGTTCTTCTGGACAAACCGGAAGTTCCGGTTGTAGCCGAAAGTTTCGGGTTCTGAACGAACCGGAAGTTTCGGTTGGACCGGAAGTTCCGGGTCGGAATTAATTCGATACAGAAGGTCTGTTTCGAAAGTTTCAGTTGTAACCGGAAGTTCCGGGTTCGGGATTAATTCGATACAGAAGGTCTGTTTCGGAAGTTTCGGTTGTAACCGGAAGTTCCGGACTCGAATTAATTCGATATAGAAGGGTAATTTCGGAAGTTCCGGATAGGATCCGGAAGTTCCGATGATCGGAAGTTTCGGCTATAACCGAAAGTTCCGGGGTGCGCAGATTAGATCTGTTGGGCTTTTAATCTGGATTAAAAGGCCCATGCTGGGCACTATATAAAGGAGGACAGGGTGGCACGCAAGGGGCTGCTGCTTTTGCTCTACCCTAGCCCTAGCCGCCACCTCTCCTCTCTCCCAAGTAATCACAAAGGTTGTGATCAAACCCTAGAAACTTCACGAGTGGTGCTAGCACGCCGGCGTGGAGTGTTTCCGTCCCTGTACGTGTGGACTTCGTGGAGGTGCTGCTTGAATAGCAGTACTTGTTGTCTTCTTCGTGTGAAAATCGCTGGGCTTCATCGACTTGATCGCCGGCGAGCGGGCGAGGCAAGGAGAGAACGTGCGAGGACGCGTTTCTCTAAATCTTCTTCCACTGCACTAGCGCGTCTCGCGTTAGAAGGTAATGATCCATAATCCCTCACGCGCATGGGTTCCTGGGCTAATAGGGTTAAAAATTTAAAATTACTGACTAGCGTAGTCTCCCCTTGTCTCAACACTCCGAACCTCCTGCTGAGTCGTCTCCGTGGTCGCCATCCTAGCCTTGCCATGGCCGCCGCAGTTGCCTTGTCACTGCCGCCGCCGCTGAATCGAACCAGGCGCGAGGGCGCCTCCAAGCTGCATGCTGCCACCGTCGAGCGGGATTGCTTCCACTCCCCAACCCTACGGGGTGGAATCCCGGGCTGAGGTGGGGGAAAATGAGATAGGTGGACCAGGTTACAACCCTCCCCGAACCTAACCAAACGCAACATATTTGATGGGTCGGGATCTTTTCCAGACCGGGGTGTTCCCGAGGATTGTGGCCCAACCCCAGTTATTCCTGCCAAAACGAACAGGCCTTAGTAGGAAAGCCTGGAATGTGGAGCCTCGTCATCGATAACAAGGTTAGTATCGTTACTCCTGATGAGTCTATGCACTAAAAATGAATGATCCCAAATTTTCAGGTAGCTTTTACAAACCGGAAAGATTTCGGCCGGGAGGCTCGCGAGGCTGCTTGGGTCCACGAGCAGCGTACACGACACGGGCTACAGTTTGCAGGCAGAGAGAAAGCTGCGTCAATGGAGCACAACCATATGGCTGAAGAGGCTAGACGGCGTGCTGAGATTACAAGGTGAGCTCTGTGGTTATGGTTGCTTCTCTTTCTCAGCACTGTATGAACATTCCCGTGCCATTTACATTTCCAGGCTGAGGGAGTAAGGGAGTTGCACACCCTGAAAGGAAAGGTGGAATCTGTCGCCAAGCTTAAAGGAATCGATTTGGACGACATCAACAATCAACAGTCAACACTACACTGTTTAATTTATTTTCCTTTCCCATTTGGTTTACTGTGCATCGAACATTGACTCGTCGTAATAAGATTTCCTTTGACTTGGATTTATATTTGTTTATATATATATACAGTGCCTCCCTCGGATGTTTGCATAGTCCTTGAGAGTTGGCTGATTAGTTGGTTGATATAACCATGTCCCTAGTGGGGTAGTACAGCACATCAATTAAGCTAGTACCTGTTGTATGAGTCTGCAGGTAGCTAGGTTAGTATCATTTGGTGCTATTGTAGATGCGTAGTCCCCGTCCACGCCATTTTGCAATGTCCAACCTGTGCTTTGAGTTAGTAGACCTAATACGCACATTGGAGAGTTTAATCATACATGGAATTAATTATTGACATGTTTACTATATCTGATATTTTAAATGCAAGTCCCCCCTATCAACTCCTTCCTGAACATGATTTCATCTTTTCTTTATTCCTTATCCTTGCTAAACAAATGCTCATTTTTTGTTTTTATAAATAAATGACATATCATTTTAATACAATACAGTGAAGAGACAAACTATCTATGTTGTAATTAGATGATGGAGAGAATATCACACATGGTTAGTCAAAATAGGAGAAATTTGGTTTGGAGAAAGAGTGGGCCCACAGTCGACAGTTATGTGGTAACAATAACAGTAGCAATAATAAGTCGTTTGGAATGAATGGATTATTGCCGGCGGGCGAGGGCGGCCGCAGCAGCAGCAGCCGGCCGTAGTAGTTAGTTAGTAGTAAGGGCAGGAAGGAGGAAGGGGCGAGCGAGTTGAAGATCTTGGAAGCCAACGGCGTGGCCATGCGGGTGCTCCCGGCGTCGTGGTCCTCCGCCTCCAAGGACCGCCTCAACGCCGCCGCCCCGCCGCCACCACCGCCCCCTCCTCCGAAGAGCACCGCTGACCTCTACCTCAACATCTATGACATCTCCCCCATCAACCACTACCTCTACTGGTTCGGCCTCGGCATCTTCCACTCCGGCATCGAAGGTCCTTGTTGCCTGGTCCCTTATCTGCCTCTCCCTCCCTCCCTCCCTCCCTCCTCCGCTTCGCAAGCATAGGCGCAAGATTTGCCTTCTCTACTGCTTTACCGGAAGCTACCCTAGCTAGGTTAGGTTAGGTACCAGCAAAGAGTGATTACTAGCAACTCCGTATGCTTGTTGGGGACGGATCCTTACATCTCCTGCTCTGCTAGTACGATTTTCTCCTCCACAATTCACCGCATCTTGCCAGCTTACAAACCTTGCTATTCCCCAGGCGCAGGACCTTAATTAATCTATGACAAATTTTGCACTGCTTTGTTGGCGGGAGATGAGGGAATTGTGTCTACCGTTATTGCTAACTAGAGAGCACAGGTCCAATCTGCCTGATGTCTAGCCTGTTCAATGCGCAAGTCCGGCACTCTACGTGAAGGTGGGATGTCTGAGCTAATAGTTGGTTTCCAAATGGAGGTGAAACGGCACAAATCCATACAATTTTGCTCCGTGCTATATCTAATTTTATTGGCTTGTGCCACGCACATATTTATCCTTCTCTCCTTCTCTGGGCTGACTTAAATTTGTTCTGAGGTCTTGTGCACAAATTTTTCTTCTCAGGCTGCTCATGCCATCACTGCTTCCATGGAATTTCTATGTTTGTTTTTGCAATAATTTATTAGTTGGGCATCTGGGGATGAGCGCCTAACAATTCCAATAACATTTGCAGTTCATGGCATGGAGTACGGGTTTGGAGCTCATGAATACCCAACTAGTGGAGTCTTCCTAGTAGAACCCAAAAGCTGCCCTGGCTTTATTTTCAGACGCTCGGTGTGTGTGGGTTCCACTGATATGTCCCGTTCGGAAGTCCGCAGTTTCATAGAGGATCTTGCGGAGGATTATCATGGGGACACTTATCATCTAATTGCAAAGAATTGCAATCATTTCACAGCTGACATTTGCAAGCGTTTGACGGGAAAGCCAGTTCCTGGATGGGTCAATCGACTTGCCAGATTAGGTTTGATTCTGCAAAACGAGCTTATAACCTTGATCCTTGATGTTGATGAATGATGATTCTGAACTATTGCTGGCTTCAACATTTCTGGGATCGCAGGTTCTTTCTGCAACTGTGTGCTGCCTGAAAGCATCAAGGTTTCAGCTGTCGGAGATGTAACCGCTCACCCCGAATTCCCTGGTAAATTCTCCCTTCCTCCCTGTGTGTGTTTGCATGCTTGTGGTTGTTATGTTTGTTTTCCTACACAAGTCCATTTATCGATTGGACTGCGTTTAAATCATAGTTATTAAGGCAATAAGACGAGGAGAGGCGGTGGACTACTGCCTAAGCAGGCAGTAAGGCGTAAGGCGAGGTGGTGCTGCCTTATACCCATAGAAAATATAGGATTTAGGAAAAAATATCAATAGATAAGTAGCAAATTCCAAATAGCCATAGCAATATAGCATGATAAAAGTAGTAATATTGTCACTTTGGCTGCCTTACAAAACTAAAAAAATGTGTAGTTAAAATTGCAATAGCACATTTAAAATCTGGTCTAACAGAATATTTAAAGTGCAGTCCAATAGTCCATTCATATAAGTCTAGTCCAACAGTCCATTTAAGACCGACCAGATTCTTTTTCCTCTCTAAACCCTAACCTAGCATGTCTCTCCCACCCTACTCTCAGCTGCCGCCTTTCCCCTCTTCCCACTTCTCTCTTCACTCTTCCGCGCCACGCCCAACCTTGTTGTCCGCCGCTCGTGCCTAGCCTCGCTGGATGCCGCTCACTCCCGATCTGCGTCGTGCCTCGCTTCTCCACGCCGCTCGCTCGATCCGCCGTCCTTCTCTCTCAACTGGAAGCCTGAAACTCGGTGGAAACCCTAGAAACTGCGAACTTGATATGTGGGCTACACGGGGGCAACATTGGAGGGTAAGGCGTCTAGCACGCCTTACCCTTGCCCAGCGCTCTATCGCTAAAGCGACGCTTTAGCGACGCCTTAGTAACTATGGTTTAAATATAATTACCTATATGTTTCTCGCTTTAGCAACGCCTTAATAACTATGGTTTAAATATAATTACCTATATGTTTCTACCAGTCCACGCACATGATTCGAAGTTGACCTTTCTAAGTTAAACTTCTTGGCTAAAGTATTGGCATATGCTTCCTTCTAGTTGAATCTATCAACAGCATCTGATTAACTGATTGTACTCGCCCTTTGTTTATATCCTCTTTCCTCTTGAGATGAGGTTGAATTAGATATTTTCCTCCAAGATCTTATGTAATCCAGCTGCGTCCTAAAACTCTAGCTTTAGATCTTCTATATGCTTGAGTTTAACATCTCAAAAGTTATGCCATTAGTGAAGTGTTTTTGTATCACGTTGTAACTGACTGACAATACAGTTGCTACTGTAGTCTTTTGTTTGTATTCCATATATAGATTCCTACCAGTACTATGTACTAACGGTCAGACACATGGAGGATCTTGGTAAACCTATTATGATACATAGCGCATTCCATATGGCCATATGGTGTGAATTAAGTATATACTTGCTATAACTCATCATTTGTGATTGATAAGATTCTGTTGCCACAGATGATGATTTGGAGTCCAATGCATCAATCGTGGATGAAAGTGATGCGGATGATTTAGACCATCTTCTAACGACCCCAAATAGCGATGTTGTATCTTCAAAAGACAAGACATTAACTCCTGCTAGGGATAGCTTGTAATTGCTTCTATTCTCCATTGATATAGTAAGTATGTATTACTTGTCTGGTTGTTTGCTGAGGATCAAATGGTTGCGCTGAAGATCTCTTGCCAAGTGCCAACGTGGCAGGAGAGTTTGGTGTGGTCAGATCAGCTGCGGTCAACCTTGAATAGTTGAATGTATGATGATGTCCATGGATGAGGTAGGGAAATGATTGTCTAACTGTGGCGAAGGGCCAAGCAACATGCATGTGGTAGTTCCGTTATAAGAGGAGTATGTTTTGGGAGGGGAGGAGTGTTGATTGTGTGATGTATATGCTGTAACTAGTTGGCGAGATTTACCGTGAAACCGTTTGACGAGAGGAGGGGTTCCTTGTTTTCTTGTGTGACGAGGAACTGATTTGTTTGTACAAATGATTTGAATGTTAAATAGCTGATCGGTCTGTTGTGAACCTGCCCTGCCTGCCTGCCTGCCTGATGTTTTTTTACGGGATCAATGCTGCCTGCATGTTCAATCGAAACACATTCCATCGTTCTATCTTTGATACGGAAGCTGGGTTCATACTCATATAGACGTACAGCTGATGTTCAATCGAAAAGAGAGCATACGCTTTTTTTTCTTCTCTTCTTCGTTCTCGTCTCGTCTGCCAAAATGATGGATCGGTCAACGAGCATCGTTCGTCTTGCGGGCCCACCTTCCTTCTTCCTCCTCTCCGCCTCGCCCACTCCCTCCCCTCCCTATACAAGGCTAAAGAAAAAGAGGAGAGAGGAAATCGCCGTCGGCTGTCGCCCCGCCACACCAGCACGCATGCCCTCTTCCCTCCTCCTCCACGCGGCGTGCCCTTCATCGTCCTGCACGGTTAGAGTCAGTCAGTCCATCCAAGTTCCAACCCTCTCCGATTCCCTTCGCTCCATCCTGAGACTTCTTCCTCTCTTTCGCCGCTTTCAGGATCGGGGACCAGTGCGCCAACCATGGCGTCGCCAAGCTCACCTTTCTTCTCGCCGACTGGTCCGCCTCCGATGGCTTTGCTTGCTTACTTCCTTTGCTTCCCAACACAGCCCACGCACGTTTTCCCTTCTCAGTTATAATTCCTTCTTCATAATTGTTTGTTACATATGAGTTTCATTCCAAAAATTAAACTTACTGCTGATGGAAATCGTGTTGCTATTCCTTAGAGAAATCGGAACATGAACATGGGACTCTTGGGTAATGCCTCTTCAAAAACAGGTCCACCACCTAGCAGCTCCACTTTGTTCTGGCATGGGAATCCTGTTTCTATAACTGCTTCTATATTCACTCACATATTTGCCTGTCACATGTCAACAGGCTGATATTGTTTGCAATAAGGTGATTCAACATTTTGTATAATGCCTTCCCACGGTGAGTTAAGTATTGTTATCATCACTTAAAAGTTGGTTTTCCAGGTAAAGGAAATGAAGGAACTCAGCAATGGTTACAATATAGTTGGTCTTTCCCTGGTACCTTCATGCTCTGCTGTATTTTTTTATGGTTCTTGCCACTTACTTTTACCAACAATAATGCTACTCGTGCTGATAGGTGTTTTTTTCCATTTGCTGTGTATTTTGTAAGAGCAGGGCACTCTAGTTAATCAAAACATTACAGGAATAAAAATAATCGCATTCCTCTTGTTAATTTGCTGGATGTTCTTATGTGCATATTTTAATTTTCATTTCATCATAAATTTGTTCATAAAGCTACACTTTTTTATGTGACAACTGGATTAGTTTGTTAGTCATCGGCTGCTATTGTCTCCAATCACAAGTTAGTGGTGTATTGGGCATTGAAGTTGTCTCCAAAAATCAGATTCAGCCACTATGTTCTGTTTTGATATATTCTCAAAGCCTAGTAACACATTGTATCGTACCTACAGGGAAACTTGATTGGTTGAGCAGTTGGTGAGTATTGTGATGATGGGCCACCGGTGAGTTGCCATTTGTCGATATAAGGAACAGCTATCTTTTGTGTATCTGTGTTTTATTTGTGGGGAGGGTTCTTTCACTTCTATCTCTCTCCTCTTGGTTACCTTAGAAAGTTGAGCTCGCTAGCCGAGAAGACCACACCTCCCTAGTGTTGCCAAGGCTGTCAGGGGAGCTAGCATCAGCAATGCTTCCCTCTTTTTCACCAATCTCACTGATCTTAACAACATGTTATGCAGAAATTATTGATTACATCCTGGAAATGACACACAAATCACAAATTTGAAATAGAAGATAGTAAAGGCTATTCATCTAATCCCCAATTCCCCATCCCTTCCTGTTGCTCCAATAGCTTGCTTTTTATCTCCAAGGTGAAATCTGTTCTCTTCAAATTTTCTTTTTGTTGTAAATCTTTTCGTGGTGAGTTCTTGGTTCTGGGTCCTGCAGTGTTCCTCTTGCTCAAATTGTTCGGATTATTTTATCTTTCGAGAGGCCCTAATTCACTTGCATCCATGCCCGAGTGAGCGAGAGATTGATTAATACAACCGGTAGTGTTACACAACAGAATGACTAATCTTGACTGTACACTTTTTTTTCAATCCTCTTTTGCTGACTTTGCTGCATACTAGGCATGTTTCAATGTACAGGATACCAGTCTATCAGTTGCCAGCACGATCAAAAACAATTGTTAATGCACTGATCTTTTGTTATAGCATGAAACTGGAGTGGAGAGAGAAGAGAGAGGAGGTGTGGGTTTGGTAGGCCTTAAATCTACCATCTACTTGACAATATTGTTCTGTTCAATCTTTTGATGCTTTTAACATGTCAGGAATTTCATTTCACTCGGTGGCCCTCATGCAGGTACTGCTTCAGTGCCACTTTGTGATGTAAGTTCATCTTGTTATTTCCAAGTAATATATCTAGTTTGTGATGGAAAGTTTTAAGCTAGCACAGTAGGCTGATTGCACATGTATTTTTTGTGATGGCATATACACTCATTATCTATTAAAGGTGCTGGGCACTGGCAAGGTAGACTAACATAATTCAGTATGTAACATCTCTCACTAACCTGAACACTATGAATTGTGAAATTCCACCATCCCCGTATCACAAATGATGTATACAATATACACATATGGACATATGTCCATCCACCTGTCGCTCCAGAAAGGAAAAGTGTTTTGATAATGTGCATTTAGTCCTTAATGTTTAGATGATCCAACTTGATTCTTGAGGGATTTGGCTTGGTGTGAGGGGAATTTCCTATGTTTGGTCATACAATGGATGAACTGGTAGAATCTTTAAGATTATGTCAGACCTGGTAATCTGGTTACTGTTGCAAAGATCGTGAACACCTGGTTTTCTCCCTTACTGTAACTGTGACTAAAACAGTTAATTTCATGATATATACATGTGCATGGTATCTTGATGTTCATTTTACTGCAGCTGCCTATAATAGCTTGTCTTTGTTTACTTGCAGAGTTGCAGTCTGGTGTTTTTTGTATTCTTGCTGATTCCCTGATTAAATTGGAGATATACTCAGACTATGTACAGGTTTGTGTAAAGCTGCAACAGTCAACACTTGAAAACATTTAGTTGGATTTTTATGTACTACCTTAAGGCATGGTGAATTGCAGTCACACCATGCACTCAGTGGTTACCTGTAAATCCCAACTGTGAGTATTATATTATGAGTTAAATTCCTTTTGGTCATCACCCTTAAAACAAGGAATGCTTTTCATTTCACTTGGTCATTATGTTATTTAATTCTCAAACTAAGAATATGAGGACATCGAGATTATTAGATTAACAAAGGGTAATTGCTTTCTTGCACAAAGTCTGAAGCATATGAGAGTCTTCTGATTGTTTCCTTCCACCATCTACATTTTAGGATGGGTAATTGTGTAACATTCAAATGGTAGATAGACCTTCCTGAACCCATATCAGTCCAGAAGTACTCACCGACCATCTCCCAAATTCCAAATACCAAGTGTTCCTCCTAGTTTCAATACCACTGACACCAAAGCAGTGTCCATAGATGCACCTAATTAGGCAAGGACCCTGAATAGGCAGCCACTGCCAATATTGGTTTATGGCTCCCTGCTACAGAAGAAAAAAGAACAATTCAAAGTTAGGGAAGGAATAAGTAAGAAGAAAAGGTTTAGACTGATGAGTTCATGATCAGCTGCCAATTTTAGCATTTAACTTGAGATTTTGGGGGAAACAAAACTTAGGAGAGCACTGAAACACCTCAAATATCTGCATAAAAATCTTAATAACTTTTCATTGAGAAAATATAAATTGAAATCTGGTAACTATGTTGTAATGTTAGTTTGATTTTCCCATTATTACTTTACAGTTTACACACTGTCTGCAATATTTTACTCCATCTGTTCCAAAAAGACTTTATTTCTAACTCTTCAACTTTGTCCAAAAAGACTTCATTTCTACCTTCTTACCTACCCTCGGTTCGCTAATTAAAAGTTTTATACCTTTAATACTTCTTACCTATATATTACCTATCACTTCACAATACTACTTTCTTATTAATAAAGAGTAATTTGGTCTTCTACTCTCATCACTAATTTATCAACTTTGTCCCAAAAGTAAAGTATTTGTGGATGGAGAGAGTATATGTTAACAAAGTGATGAAAACACTGATGTTTCTTTAAGCCATGATGATTGCTGGAAATATAACCTGATCTGTATTTAATATTAATGTTTCAATTGACTGAAGTTTACTTAACTTGCTATGCTTTTCAGGATATTACTGATTATTTGAAGGGATGCAGATTTCTTCCGAGGCTTAAGAATGGGATACCAGGTGAAAGATGTTAGAATATAAAATGAATTGTCCGTCTTTCCCATCAGCTCCTTTTATAAGGAAATGATAAAATAATTTATTTTCTCTAAATATTGACATGCCACAACTAAATCCCATGAACCAAACTTTTGAAGAATGACCCACGTACAGAGCCAATGGATTAGTAAAGATATAACCTATAAAGGATAATAAATAGTTTTTTTCAAAGATCATATCGTTCTTGCATAACCAAAGCGATTAGCAGGTAGCAGCCGTTTTTAACAGGACATGCACTTTTAAGTCATTTTGGATTCCTTCAAGCCAACCCTCAAACATATGTGATACACTACACGGTGGAGGAAATCATGATGCTACCTGAACAATAGACCAAACTGAACGGGCAAAATGGCATTCATAGAACAAATCTTTGTGACAGAAACAACAATTCTTACTTTGTTGACCAAATTATCATTTGTTGACACCACACCACGACGTAAATACCACATAAAAATCTTGACTTTGAGAGGTATCTTTAGTTTCCAAAGATGTTTATTAAGGTTAGGGATATCACTATGTACGAGGGCTAGATAAAAAGACTTAACATAAAACATTCCATTTTAGGTCAAGTTCCAACTAAACTCATCTTGATCTTGAGAGAGATCAATGTTAGCGATGTGTGGCAATAAATTATTCCACACCACTAATTTTGATCCTATTAGGTCTCTTCTTCATGGAAAATATAGAGGGTTATTTTGACAAGCTTCTGTAACAGTAACTTACTTATGCCTAACAATATTGTAAATACAAGGATACTACTCCTGCAGGGTTTCATTTTCTAACCATTTGTCTTCCCAAAACCTAACTTAGGATCCAACTTTGATTATGAAAGACTCAGAACGGAGAAAATCTTGTTTTATCTTCATAAGATTAACCTAGAATTGAGTCCCCAGTTTTGCACTGAGCCTGTAAAGAGGGCTTAGGACCCAAATACTTGCTGCATATCAATTGTTGCCAAATGCCAGCAGCAGTAACTTGAATAGCCAATAACTAAGTAAGGTCATATTCTTAATATCAAAATCATGAATTTCTAAATCCTCTTGTTCCTTGGGACCACACACTATATAGAGTATATTCCATTTAGCAATGCAATCTTTTGTCTGGTGTATAGTTTGAAGATGATGATGTCTTGATACCTCATGAAACAACATTGTTTGGTAACTATCCTGTGTTAGTGTGTTACCCCTTGAGAAGGTTGAATCTTGCATGTACTATTCTACTGGTGAAGTTTTGAGATGATTTCTGTATAGCAATATGTCCTGTGTTGTGGGTGCAGACAAAGCTGTACGAGGACTGGATTGGTCTTAAGACTGGATGATGGCGGAAGAGTGAAATTTTTGTCTGTGGCAGGAGGTCACCTTGGAAAACTGACATGAGGAAGTAAATTGCGTCCTACTTGAATAGCTTGGTCGGCTTGGCTTGGCGTGCCATTAGGGAGGGAAGCGCTTGTGCAGTTGCGCTTGTGTTTGTGCGCAAGGGGGCCATGACTGGGTTCACCGTACCGTTTTGAGACCAAATACTACTCGGATTTAGGATAGCGGTTATCACAGTAACTGAATGGATACTAAAGAAATTTGATCAAAATTTATATTTCAAAATTTGAATTCAAATCAATTCACGAAACGGTTTCAAATTCGGTTACCGCTATTTCAACTTTGGTTATCGTGGTTTGCACTTCAGTTACCGCTGGTTCGATACTAGCTCGGTAACCACGGTATCGGGCTCGGTTACCGTGGTATCGGTCAGACATTTTTTTTAAAAAAAATTGAAAAGTGTAAAATCGCAGAAAATTATTTTTTGAGATAAATAGAAAACTTATAATACCATAAATTTTATAAGTTTACGACAAAATATAAATTATAAAACAACATGGTTAATTAGTAGTTTGAGCATTTCTAACTTATTTGTTGGTTTCATTGGTTGTATTCAACTATAGACATTAGTTGTATGTCACGTAAAGTAAGAATGTTTGTTTTGTACTTCTTTTATTTTTGTCCCGTCTAAGCTATAGTGGTTTATCATTCTTCATATAACATAGAATAAAATTAGAGGTCTTACCACTCGTATATATATCTAATAGGAGTAGCTTCTAGATTGGGATAAGGATATGGATAAGGATGCGGATAAGGATGCGGATAAGGATATCCATAAGTGATATTGTCGTATGCTGCAGAGTTAGAACTAGAGTTGTAACTATTCTGAGGAGTGTCGAATATTTGTTCATCTTGGGGAGTAATTGTTGTTTTCTTTTTGAATGGCATACTATGGTCTGTGTCTAGAGTGACATGCGTATAACATGTCTCACCTACAACAAAATAAATATTAGTCACATAATGATATTGCAACAATAAATTTGTATAAGATATATAACTGTGGATTGAATTTACTTGTGAAATGGATTGGACTTCATGTAGACGATACAACAATAGTTGTTTGTGCTGCACCGCCATCGTCACCCCCTGCATCATGGTCTGTGTTTGGGTTTGAGCTACTATCATTAGATTCTTGATAGGTAAGGCTACCATTTGTTGGATAACGTGGAGGCTACGCTAGCTGAAAACAAAAATTTTCTATCGTATACACTAGAAAATCTTGTTAGAGAGGGACCATAAATCGTTACCACTTGGCGTGCAAAGCAGTAGGAGAGGTGTTGGAGAAGCTAGCCAATCCAACACGCGCACTTCGATGTGGTCGAGAGCCGATTAGCGTGGTCAGGAGATAGCTAATTCGATCTCCTACTCTTGAGCCGATGATGACGCTGATCTGATCAGCGATGCCGATGCCGATGATTGAAGCAGTGCAATGACGTCTCTACTGGAATCTACACATCTAGGGATGGAACGTTAGCCGACAATGTACTAGCCCTCGGGCGGTCAGCGTGGTGGTTGGGCTTAGGAGATTGGCTTCCAATCCACCTTGCTACTGTTGTCCTCCATAGTACGTTGTTTGATAGTACTCGGGTGGATGCATGTTGAATTGGGGCTGACGATACTGCTGTTGCCCTTGAATATTGCTTGAATCGGTGGTATCAAGCTTGGAACAACATTACGCTCTAGTCCATAAGTCATTGGAGACACTAGTGATGTCATCAGCGGTGGTGAACTTAGGACAATGGGTACTGATGACCTCTGAGGTAAATAAACTGGACATTGAATCGTCTTGAGCAATGGTCCCATCTACAGTCTTCTTAATCAACCCTTGGAGTGTATTGACTAGCACTCTGAACTAATTGATCAAAGCGTAATGAACATCTTCATTCATAGAATCTTGAAAAGACTTTATCGGGCTTGTAGGGCCCTGACTGCTGGACTCCGCTTGTATGGAAGGTCTTGGCAATTGATTCTTTTGAATTGGCCATCGCTGAGTCATGCTGTAAGACTCCAAACAAAGCTTCTAGAAGTCTCTGATTGACTGTTCCACCTCTTTCCTTTGATCTTCAATAAGGTTCTCCATAGTGACACGAATGATGTTGCCAGCGTTCTCAACTTCCTTGCTAGCCATGATGATGAAGAAGAAATCGACGAATGCTGACGAAACAAAAAGTGTCCCACCGGGTGTGCCAAGAAAGCGTGTTAACGCAAAAAACCACACAGAGGTTTCTACACTTTCACACTCGAAGGCATGAGAGATTTGCTTCACTCCAATGTAAGTCCTAAATACTCGGAAAGATTTGGAGCGTGCTAATCAATTTGACCTATAATTGACAAGGAAGAAAACATGAGTTGTCATAAGACTATCGGATGATGACCAATCAGTATCGACTCCGATAGTAGCTCGAATGGCTACAACACGTTGTAAAGGATGATAACGTAATGTATCGGTCCATACAAATAAAGCATATCAGCTTAAGAACTTAATGAATCACAAATAACCACACCTTAATCAGTAATATATAAAGCATAAATCGGCTTGATAAACTTAAATCTAGCTACATCGATAGGTAATCCAACAGATCGGACTTAACCGATACAGTGTTGAACCCAGCACAAGATATACTAGACTATTATCAACAAACCAAATCTGATACAAGAAATAAAGACACTCCACCGGCTAAAACTTCGATGAACATCAATCTGATACCTTATGGCAAACAATCTCTTACAACTCTCATGAATCTAATAGATCGGACCAAATCGAGACAGTAGTAGACTCATGATTGTTGTTTAATCTTGTTTAACCTGTCTTATCGGACCAACATGATTGATGCAATAGATCGATCTAAACATGAAACACATATGATAAATACGATCAACATATTACACCAATAACTAGCGAATCAATTGATCTAATCAAAGTATCGGACTTAACTGAGGAAGCTTCAACTAAAACAATCAAACTTGTTGGAAAGGCTATCCCTGGCATGATCGGCAGTTGAACTTAATCAACGCAGCCCGATCTAGCGCAGGGAATCACCCTAATGCTATATACCTAGGGTTGACGATGTGTCGAGAGTTGTTGTTGAACATATTGATGTTTTTCTTGTGGTTCCTAGGTGTACATATTTATAGCCAGGGAAAAACTAAACCCACACTTACACGAATCCCAAATAATTGGGATAGAGGATCTAAATGACATTTAATCTATAACTACACGTCTAATCGAAGGGCTAGGACAACTTCATTACTTGTGTTGTGTACTTGATGCATTAATCTTGGCCTGTGCATGTAAGCCTTTATGGCGCCTTGTTATTCTAATAATGGCGGCCCAATAGCCCAGCCATCAGTCTGACGGCAAATATTCCTCTCTTGCCCTATCGGTCCAAATTCCGGTGTTAACACCGATCCAAAAGTTCTGGTCAATTCTGGAAACCAAAGGCTGAGATTTGATATTAGAGATAAATATGTACAGATATTCTTATAAATAGAAAATAGACTAGAGTTCAATACATGATTCCTGATATCCTTGTAGATATGGCTCGCCCCTTGACTCTGTAAAGAGGGCGATGTACCCCCTCGAAAGGCATGCTTCCATAGGTTTACAATTTACAAATCCACGAAACACATGATGTAAGGCTATTATTCTCATGAAGGCCTAAATATGTATAAATCTCTTAGCTCTTTTGTTTTGAGTCGATTATAGTGCTTAGATCGCAGCATTTTCCTGCACGTAAAATACCATCTCAGGTACTCCGTAGGTGGACTGATCAGCAATACAATGACACTCATAATTTATAACAGATGGAGTATTTCCGTTGTGCCGCGAGAGGGACAAACTACAACATACTTATACTTCCATTGCTTTCAGCATCTACCCCAAATCGAGGAGCAGCACGCTACCAGCTATAAATCATCGGATATCCAGTGTAAACTACTGAAAAAATGCCTAAAATTACATCATTTGTTTGGCACAAAGATTTAATCTTTTTAATGACAAATTGTTTCAGTTTTACCCTGTTGCTCCTCTTCCACGCACAAGTCATAGCACCAGGGATTTCCTCGATCTCCAAGAAGCTGCCAAGTATGAGTGCAACCAGCCAGCAAGAATGCTCAGCCGCCATTGCCATCCTACCGGAGCTCAGAGATCCTCACCAACAGCACCAGAAATGCAGGCACATCGCACTCGCAGTCGATTCTTGCAAAGCGCTCTGCTGAGAGCTTCTTCTGGCCGCCGCCTCTCGACGCCGCCGATGACATTGCGGCGGTGGCGCGTGGGCCGTAGTGCAGTCTCGAGACCTCCGATCTGTTCAGCCTGGTTGAATCGGTTGGAACGCCGGAGTTTCTGGCCAACTCAGAGATGGTGCTTGGCTCAGGCAGCTCGATATACGAGCTTCGCTGTGCTGCTGCTTCTGCCGCTCTAGTTCTCTTTTCGGTGACGAGCAGAAACGCTGTGCCCGAACCGAGCTCGCTTCTTGGCCTAAAAGACGGCAATGGCGATGACAATGGTATAGGGAGAGATGTGTGGTCGTACTGGAACTGTGCTGTCATTGCCAGGACAATGGAGAGGATGCGGATGAGGGAGACGACGACTCAGAAGAGCCTTGCTGTGCTGCTGCTGCTGCACAGAACATCCACTACATCGTGGCTCAATCATTCTCGCAGTAGGGTGATATAAAAAATGTAAAAATATGTATAACATATTAGTATGAAAATATATATAATATATTGGTGTGAAAATATATTTGACATATTAGTGTGAAAATGTATATA
>KE372338.1:264298-279224 GCA_000418225.1 Zizania latifolia
CGACTACGTGAGAGCGTGGTTGATAATGACTAGACGAGAGGGTGTAGCGATTGCAAGGTTCCGATCGCTGACCGGAAGCCTTAAAGCGTCAATGTCCACTCGTCGCCTCAATCGAACCTATCGGAAGATCGGGCCACAAATCGCACCCCGGTGCACATCACAGAGCCCAGACCGCCCGAGACAAGGTGCGGAAGCTTCTTGACGCCGGGGTAATTCGTGAGGTTCCACACTCCGAATGGCTGTGCAATCCCGTGCTAGTCAAGAAGGCTAGCGGAAAGTGGCGCATGTGCATCGACTTCACCACACTCAACAAGGCGTGCCCACGAGATCCGTTCCCACTACCCCGGATTGACCAGCTGGTCGATTCAACCTCCGGGTGTGAGCTCCTCAGCTTCCTTGATGCCTACTCCGGCTACCACCAAGTGTGGATGGCTCCGGAGGACGAGGAGAAGACAAGCTTCATCACCTCGGACGGAGTATTCTGCTACGTCCGCATGCCATTCGGGCTTCGCAACGTCGGGGCAACCTTCGCACGCCTAATCCATGCGCCCACAACTTGGCTGCAACGTCGAAGCGTACGTCGACGACATCGTGGTTAAGAGCCGCAAGGCCCTCGATCACACGAAGGACCTGCTCGAGACCTTCGCCAATCTGCGGCAAGCTGGCATCCGGCTAAACCCGGAGAAATGCGTCTTTGGAGCACGGGCAGGGAAGCTCTTGGGCTTCCTAGTCTCGAAGCGGGGCATCGAGGCAAATCTCGACAAGATCAGGGCCATTACGAACATGGCTCCCCCGACGAATCCAAAAGAAGTACAGCGGCTGGCTGGTCGTCTGGCAGCGCTTGGGCGGTTCCTGTCCAAATCGGTGGAGCACGGCCTGTCGTTCTTCAAGGCTCTGAAGAGCGCGACCCCCTTCTGCTGGACTCCGGAGTGCCAGCAGGCACTCGACGCTCTCAAGGAGCATCTTCGCCACCTCGCTTGCCTATCCACCCTGGAGCCGGGTGAGGGGCTGCTACTGTACCTGTCGGCCTCGGCATCGGTCGTGTCGGCGGTCTTGGTCCGAGAGCAAGAAACCGAAGGGGCCTCAGTGCAGCGGCCTGTGTACTTTGTCTCCAAAGCCCTAGGAGGACCAAAGCTTCACTACACAGAGCTCGAGAAGATGGCATACGCCGTGGTTATGGCCTCCCGCAAATTGCGCCATTACTACCAAGCGCACGATATCACCATACCAAGCTCCTACCCCTTGGGGGACATGTTCCACAACAAGGAGGCCACGGGCCGCATTGGAAAATGGGCTGTCGAAGTGGCGCCATTCAACCTCCGGTTCGTGGCACGCTCCGCAATCAAGTCCCAGATACTTGCCGACTTCTTGGCGGAGTGGACCCCAGGCCCAACGTCAGCCCCCTTGCCCCCGAAAGGTGAGATATGGTCCACTCACACTGACGGAGCATGGGGGGCAACAGGAGCCAGAGCATCCGCTGTCATCACCTCTCCGATAGGACGTAAGGCTGCATTCGCAGCACGCCTCGAATTCTGCTCTACGTGCAACATCGTGGAGTACGAGGCGGTGCTACTGGCGCTTCACAAGGCCCGAGCCATGGGCGCTCCGCGCTTGCTGGTCCAGACGGACTCACAAGTGGTGGCTGGGCAAATTAACAAACCATTCCAGGCATGCCACCCGGAGCTGGCCCGGTACCTCGATGCTATCTGGAAGGCAGAGGGCCACTTCTGGGGGTCATCGTTCCCCATATCCCGTGAAGCGACAATGCGGAGGCTGACGCCTTAGCCAAGGCAGTAGCGGGTGGTGAGCCACTCCCGCCTGGCGCCCTATTCGAGGTGCTAACCTCACCCTCCGTCGGGCCATGCGATGAGCCCGGGGGCGAAGTCCGGCACATCGTCACCACGTAGGACTGGCGAAGCCCCATCATCGCCCTGCTCAGAGGGGACTCCATCGACATGGCGTCACTTGAGCTTCGGAGGCTCCGTCAGCGGGCCAGGGGCTATGTGCTGCTCGAAGGGGTCCTGTACAAATCAGGAGTATGCGCTCCGCTACTTCGCTGCATCACAAGGGAGCAAGGGGCACTGCTACTTAAAGAAATTCACGGAGGCCTCTGCGGCATGCACTTAGCGCCTAGAGCGCTCACGGGCAAGACACTCCGCCAGGGGCTGTATTAACCCACGATCATGTCTGATGCCGAGGCATTGGTCCGGATGTGCCCCGGATGCCAATGGATGGGCAAATACTCGCACCGCCCGCCGGCACCATTAATCCCAATACCTCCGGTGTGGCCATTCGCCCGGTGGGGCATCGACATCATCGGACCATTCCCCCGGGCTCCTGGGAACCTAAGGTTCACAGCGGTCGCGGTGGAGTACTTCTCCAAGTGGCTGGAAGCCGAAGCCCTCTCCACCATCACGGCTAGAGCCATTCAGAAGTTCTTCTGGAAGAACATCATCTGCCGCTTCGGAGTACCTCGGCATATTACCATGGACAATGGCAAGCAGTTTGACTCCGCCATTTTTCAGGACTTCTGCGAGCAGCTGGGCACGGAGCTTTGCTTCGCCTCCGTGAGGCACCCCCAGTCCAATGGGGCGGTGGAGCGGGCTAACGGCAACATCATCTCCGCCATCAACAAGCGCCTTGTAGACGTCCCGCGAGGTGCATGGGCCCAAGAGCTGCGGCGGTTTTATGGGGGCTCCGTACCACCAAGACCCGGGCAACCGGATTCTCTCCGTTTAAGCTCCTGTTCGGTGACGAGGCTGTCACCCTGGCGGAGATAAAAGGGCGCTCCCTACGCGTTGAGCTCCCCGAACAGGCGGATGAGCGGGCGATCTCCATCGACCTCCTGGAAGAAGACAGACTCCGGTACATCCAACTACTCCGCAAGTACGAAGACCAAACGGTGGCCTGGTACAACTCCCGCGTTGCGAAGCGCGGATTCCGTGAAGGAAGCCCAGTGCTGCGACAGGCCCTAGCCCCAGGGAAGCTACAGAACAAATGGGAAGGCCCTTTCATCGTCACCAAGGTCTCAAGCACCGGAGCCTGCCGCCTCGCGGAGCTGGACGGAACACCACTCCCGCACCCATGGAATGCGGAGTTGCTCAAAAATTGCTATATGTAAGTGCCCCTGCCTCATGTAATTTTTGCACAATTAATGCAATTGCTCCGCAGACTTTGCATAGAGCCCACCATATGACATGTCTTATATCACGCGGGACGCCGCGATACGCTCCGCGAACTCCGCGTAGAGCCTGCTCCGCATATCATGCGTAGAGCCGTATCTAACTCCGCGTAGAGCATAAGGAAACGCTCCTGCTCCACGTCGAGTCCATTCGTAATTACGCTTCGCATATCATGCGTAGAGCCGTATCTAACTCCGCGTAGAGCATAAGGAAATGCTCCTGCTCCGCATCGAGTCCATTCGTAATTATGCTCCACATATCGTGCGTAGAGCCATATATAACTCTTGCTCCGCGTCGATGCCATTCATAATTATGCTCCGCCTATCGTGCGTCGAGCCACGTCTAACGCCATATAGAGCACAAAGCAATACTTTGAGCTCCACATAAAGCGCACACGAAGCCACGTTCGGTACGAAGCCCTCACCGCACCGTGCTTCGTGCGTGTTGCGTTCGAAAAAAAAGAGAGATAGAGACGCGAGACACGAAGTATCCAGCACAAGCCACAACAAGCGCAAACTATGAGGTATCATTGCTCCAAAATTGCACAAGTGATAGAAGGATTACAGGCCTAGCAAAAAATGGAACCCTCCGAATCCTTGACCACTCCCTCCGTACGGCCCTTGGTTGCCTCTCCCACGGCGTCTGCGTCCTCCCGCTCCGCTTCGCCCTCGTCCAGGCCGTGGGCTGCGGGGATCCCCGCTCCGACGGGACCTCCGGCGGCTGTGTGATGGACTGCCTCGGACACCGTGGGAAAGGTGGTGCCCGAGGCCCAAGGCCGAAGTATCGATTGAACCACGTGTCATCAGAGGAGTCGGAGTGTATTGCTCATCAAAGGCGCTGAAGTCCAGCTCCGGACTTCGTCTTCGCTGAAGGCCCTCCAGGGAGGCTGCAGGCTCCGCTTCCCCTGTCTCGGTGTCTTCACCCGAAGACCAGTAGAAGCTAGAGCTACGTCCACCGACGGAGCCACTAACTGCGGAAGGCGCGGGCGAGGGCAAGTACATATACCCTGATCTGGGGGGAGACCCAGCTGGGCCTACCACCGGAGCCCAGTAGCGTCCAAAGCCTAACTTGTGCTAGGAATCTCGGAGGAGGATTCAATCAACGTTGCCTAGGACACGAAAAATATGCAACTCAGGGGACGGCATAGAGCAAAGCGAAAAGGCATATATACATAACCATTAAAGGGACACAGGTTGGTTACATTAGTAGCCTTCGGATAAGAGAGGCACACGCACACACACACGAAAAGAAAAGGAGGCCTAAGACCTACACCTTCGGAGCTGCCCTCGGTGGCGGCGTCGAGGCGAGGCGGGAAGCCATCTCCGCCGAAGCCGCGTCGTGACCCAACGGCTCCCATGTCCGCGCGATGAACCAGTTCGTGTTTTCGGTCGGCCGGTCATCGGGGACAGCTAGTGCCTCGCGCATAGACGGGGTGGAGTTGCGGGTGGCCGCTTCGGCATGCTCGCAACCACCGGAGTGCAGCACGTGGGAGAATAGCCGGACGGCGGTCCAGGCACACCACCCTCCGTAGCTGGCCACCACCTTCGCCGCCGCGGCTGCGGACCGCTCCACCCAGCGCAGCTTCATTTTGATCGAGCTAGTCTCCGCCGGAAGCGAAGCCGCACGGCCGCCGATGCCTTCGAGGGTAGAGTGAAGGCCACGGGCCGCGGTCATGGCTGCTTGGTCTAAGGTGTGCAGCCGGACCCCAAGCGCCATGGCTTGCTCCTTCGCGGCACCCAGTGCGGCCTCCGAAGCATCCAAACACCGAAGGGCGTCAGCCTTGGTGAACTCGGCCTCCCGAAGTGCCACCTCCGCTGCCATACACTGCGCCTCGGCGTCCCGAAGGGCCTCCTGAAGAGGAGCGAGTGAGGCCTCCGCAAGAAAGCCCCGCCTCTCAGCCTCAACGGTCTCGTTGCGGGCCCGGAGCAGCTCTCCGTTGTGTGCGGCTGCGGCATGGCCCCTGGAGAGTGTGGCAGCGTTCGAAAAAAGAACAAGCTGAAAGAGAGAAGCTTGTTAGTAAAAAAAAGAGAGAAGCAGAGGGGAGAGGTTCACCTCCCAAGCAAGCCTCTCAACATGGCGGCTAACACCCGCCGTGACATACTCCGCGGCTAGGGTCACAGGGGCATCACCAAGCAAGGCCGCCAGGCCCTCCGGAATGGCCGAGGAAGGGAGAGCGACCGCCTCGAACCCTGAAGCAGTAGGAAGCGGCGGAGGTGCCGCACCCCCGCTGGGCAAAGCCTCCACTCCGATGGCAGCTGCAAGCGGCTCGCTCCCACGAGGAGCGGCAAGGGCGGCCTCGGTATCCGCCAAAGCTTGTGGAGCTTGGGCTGCGGAGGGCAAGGCCCCCTCCTTCGGAGGGGGCACCTCCGCTGATGCCGGGTGAGAAGCGCCTGTGAAAAGCCAAGCCAGCGAATAAGTAACCAAGTAAAGGTACTGCGAAGCTACAAAGGATAGATGGGAAACTTACCTGCATCATCGGCGAGCTCCTCGTCTAGGGTCGGTAGGGCAAAGGCGGCGACAGCCCACAGGCTGCCTTCGCTTCCCTCAGCCTCCTCCGCCACCACCACTTGTAGAGGGGGAGCCGGAGGAAGACCACTCCTGGAGGCCGCCGCCCCAGCGTCCCCCGCAGCTGTTAGAACCCTAGCGATGGGGGCAGGAGAAGACGCACCCCCCACTCCCCCGCGAGGGGTAGGGCCCGTCGCACCCTTCGATCCGAAGGGGGCATGCACAGAGCGTTGGGAGCCTCCACCCTTCGGAAGGGGCACGGACACGCTGGAGGAGGAGCCGAACTTAGCGGCACCACCAAGGTCGTCGCTGGCTTCCTCGCCTTCTTGGGGGCCAGAGGGGCAGGCTGCTTTGCCGCCCTCCTCTTCTTCTCCTTTTGAGCCACTTCGTCGAAGTCTGGAAGGGTAGGGAGGCTGAGCCCAAACTTCGATGCCACGCGGTTGCGGCGCTCCCATGGCAGCCCCCGCGAGGTATTGAAACCCTTCTCCTTCAGAGAGGGTTTCCCCAAGATCTTCTCGGCCTCCTCCACCGCGCGCTCCGTTGGCCGAAGATCACCTGCACAATAAGTAAAAAAAGATTATTACAAGCACAGCCAGATAAGTATGGTGCTCCGGCCAAAGAGAAGGGTCGAGGGCCACTCACGCCGGGCGAAGGGGCCCTCGTATGATCCGAGGCAATCTCTGCTACCTTCAGACAGGCGGTGGTTGAGGACGGCCCCCAGGGGAGCAGCTCCGACCAAGCAGAACTCCTCTGCAAGGTCGCACATGCTAAGCTTCGCCCCAATGCGGCGAAGCAGCATGAGACGGCTCTGGAGGGTGGCCTCGTTGGTCTCGATGGCTAGGGCCCTCCGGTATGCGATTTCCCAGGCCAAAGCCCGGAGAGAGGACTGGTTCCCCACCTTCAGGTAGAACCACTGGGTCGTCCACCCAGTGGGCCACCTGTCATTCACCGCCCAAGCAGGGAAGTCCCCTTCGCGCCCAGAGCGGACTTGAAAATTGACGCTGGCAAAGCACAGCACCTTCGCCTCCCCGTCTTCGGCCACCTTCTTCGGCTGGCAGATGGTGACGTGCAACGCGGCAAAATGGTTGGTCAGCCCTTTCACCCCGTCCAGCATCATGGCCCACTCATAAACAGCCAGCCGGGCCACCACGCTGGCTGTTAGCTGTGGGAGCTCCAGGTTATAATACTGGAGCACCTCCTCCACCAATGGCACCGTAGGGTAAGCGAAGCCCGCCGTGAAGTAGGCTTCGAAGACCACGGTCTCGTCGGCCTCCGGCTCCAGATGCGTCTCTCTGGAGATGGGCAGCCGAACCAGGCTGGCGGAGGCGAGGCGGCCGCCCTTCACCAGCGCCGCAATGTCTTCTGGCTGCGTCCTCGATTGCCCAAGAAAAGAGGACTGGAGCGGATAACTCTTCTAGCGGGGAGTAGCTCCTCCGAGGCTTTGTCCTCCTCCTCTTCCCCGAAACTCTCGTCGGCGACGCTGGCCTCCCCGTCCAACACCGGCGCTGCTCGCGGGTCGACGTCACCGGCGCCACGGTCGCCCGCGCCTGTCGCCGCGCCACTGCTGGCCACCTAGAGCTCGACGTCCGAGCCCTCCACCGCCGTCTCGTCCCTAGTGCCGCGGCTTGAAGACATGGTCAAGAAGAAAGGATGAAAGTGGAAAGGCTTGAGGCTCGAGCAAGGGTTGCAATGGCGGCGTGGAGGGGGACGGCGCCGGGCAACGGCATTTTATAGCCCCCTCCGCGAACCGGCGCCTGGCCTCCTCCCGGGCCGCCGGTTCACGCTCCCAAGTCACTGACCGGTGGCTCCAACCGGCAGGCGGGCCAGGGACGGGAGCCCAAGCGCCTCGTCGGTTCGCTTCCCTCAGGTCACCGACAGGTGGCCCCGTAACCAGTGGCACACAACGGGGGCGAGAGCCCAAGCGTCCCATCCCCTTTACCGAGCCAACTCCCTGACCGTGTCAAGAAGTGATGGGCCCCACACGTCTTGCTCTCTCTCTCTCTCTCGCACGCGCGCTTATGTCATGGTGGGCCCCACGTAGCATCGGGCAGTTTTCAAAGAGGAAGCGAAGGCCAATTTGACTCCCTTCGGGCACCCCTCCGTCTGTTCGAACAGTTTGGCGCGCGGGCAGCGCGACCCTGCTTCGCCCTGCCCCCGCGAGGGGCTATGTTGGGGAGTAGGGGCTCCTCCGAAGGGTAGGCGCGTCCCGAAGGTGAGCCATTCCCGAAGGACCTTTCCCCGGAGCCGGAGGCTAGGAGCCGGACGCCTCCGAAGGATAAGTGCACCCCGAAGAGGAGCCCTCCCCGAAGGCCCCTCCTTCGGGCCTTGGAGGCTTCGGTGTCATGAGCGAAGGGCATGGTGCCGTCCCTCGACACCACGAGGATCCCAAAGCTTCCACTAGGGCGACCTCCGAAGGTCAGGCACTCCGAGCCAGCCTCCGGGGTACGGGCCGAGGGGCCCCTAGGATCCGAAGGAGGGCCCCCGTCTCTCCGAAGGTTGGCTCCCTCGGAGGGTGTCCTTGGGGGACAGACCGTCCCTGTCTGCCGCCCTCGTGTGGGCGGTCCAAAAGAGGAAAGCAGGTCTCTGACTAAGGTACAGAGACCTACGGTCCTCACCTGCCCCTCTGCCCCAAGGTGCAGGGCAGGTGGGGACTGTCCCCACAGGCTCTACCAACCCGCCTGGTGCATGTCAAGCAAGCAGTTGGGCTGCCAACTCCCTGACCGTGTCAGGGAGTCTGCGGGCCCCTCCCCTAAGCCCTCTGGAGATCGCGGAGGCTAATCCCGGACTGATGTAGACAGTAGGGCCCGCTTATCGGTGAGAAACGTACCTATACCCCCTCAAGGGTACCATTGTAACATCCTGTTGGTCACGAGCCTATATAAACTGATGCCTTGCCATGCAAGGGTAGGTTTTTTCGGGGAACCAATTCCACTCTCTTCTCACACTTCCACTCTCATTCACGGTTGGAACATACTTTGTCCCAACACTTGTGCTTGGGCAGATGGGCGTGGTGCATGGCTACGCAGGCACCGAGGCACGGCGTGCGGGGCAAGGCCGCTAGGTGCGTGGTGGCACGGGCATTCGGGAAAGGGGGGACAGCGGCGCGCAACGGGCTTGGTCATGGGGGCATGTCCCACAGCAGCGTGGGCGCGGGGGGTGGCGCGGGTGTGGGGATGCGACGCGCGGAGCAGGTCTGCTGGGCATGTGGGGGACTCTGGCGTGGCACATGGTCGTTCGGGAGCAGGGAAGACGGCGGCGCGTAGGGGGGCTCAAGCGTGGGGGCTAGCACGTGGGGAGAAGGGTCGGCCGGCAGGCAGGAGGGGAGGAGGAAGGAAGAAGAAGGAGAAAGGAGGAGAGAGAAGGGGCACCCACATCAGATTTTAGTGGTCACACCTATCATCCACACGTACCGAGCCAGCTCAGCGTCCTTGTGCCAACGTGGATAGCCACGTAGGCAAAACCGTCGTTTAAAACCGTTCTGGGTGGTAATTTCTCCGATTTATAATAGATTGAGGTATTAAGAATCTGGTTTTGTAGTTTAGGGGAATATGTGTCTATGGGTATATACTTGGGGGATTAAATAGACTTTTTTCTATCTTTTAAAGAGTGTATCTCAAATTTGCAATCAACAATTTAAACTTAGACAGTAATAAGCTGAGAACAGCAAAGGTGAAAAATAGGTCGAATCAAAGCAAAACATACCAGGAAAGAAACTCTTGTGAACTATCTTGACTGAAGATAGATGAGCAGCTAGTACAAAAGGGTTGAAATCTAGAAGAAACCATCGTAGATAAGAACACAAAACTGTAGATAGGATAAGCAATGAACACAAAGAACACATATAGCGCATATCTTGCATAGTCCCTGCATATGTACACAACCCATTTTCCCCTCCAAGAAAACCATGAAGCACAAAGGAAGAGAACAAGTTACACAGCTTGGTAACATACAAAAGAGAAACCGACACATGGAGCAGCAGACAACAGTGAAAGAATTGAACTACCTAGACATAGTTCAGGAAGACAATATGCTACCCACCTCAGCAGAAAAATCAGTTTGCAGAGAAAATGAACATGGACATAGTCTATATATGTTTGCGCAGGACAAGACAGGCAGATGCACATACCTTCACAGTGCAAAAAGATTCAGTCACAGAGCAAAATAGTGCAAAAAGGTTCAGTTACAAAGCAAAAGCATGGTCTCCTTTGCAGCAATAAAATTTTGTTGACCAATAGGCACCCATGGCTAGAGGCTCTGTATTGATTATTTATCTGGTAAAGATGTGAAAGATGTCCCTGCAAAAGACTTAACTTTCTAGAGAAGGTAAGATTAATTTAGCAGTCTCCGGAAGAAGACCTGAAGAAGCACAAGGCTAAGATTAATTTACCCCAAGAGTAGCCTAAAGAAGGCTAATTGTGTGGACAGTAAGAATGTGGTGAAAGGCAATGTGAAATGGATGGATTTTCTAGGGAAGGATCTCACTGAAGTTAAAGAATTTGAGCCAAGGTACAAGCCGTTTTCTTGCCACGATTATTTTCTTGCTGCTTAGTTGAAATATCTGGTGAATTTGGTGTGATGTAGTGTCGAATTGTGAAAGCCTGTCATGTGATATTGTGTTAATCAGTTTAGGTAGAGACAAGTTGTGCTAGCAGAAATGGGGATTGTCTCTAATATCTAGAGGAATGTTCTGGTTTTAAGTATTTGCTAGAAGCCATGGTCATTTAAGTTGGTTGATATCTAGGAGTTCATTATCTAAGGGCAGAGTCAATGGTTGTTTTATGCCTCCTGTCCCTTGATGATGGTGGGATTCTTTTGTTATTCTAATGTAGTGGCTGTATAAGATGATAACAGGGCAAGTCGTTAAAGTATTATACAACTCTACTATATTTTGATGTTGATTTTGGTGTTTTAAGCATTGATGGGGTTGCAGTCATCAACTAATTAAGAAATTAGATAGCTGGGCTCATACTCTGAAAAAGTAAAAATAAATTGTCATTTGTCACAATAACTTACTAATAATAAAATCCCAATTTGTCATGTTTAGATAACTGTACAGACCAAGCCGTCTTCTTCCCTGTTGGGCTGCTGCCCAAGAATCCTAAATGTGGTCTGTTTTTTCTCTAATACATCCAAAATTGGTGGTTTTCCTCAATGCAGCAAGGAAACATATTTATATATCCAATTTACATTTGTCGCTATATAGATTTACGACAATCATTTGTCTAAATTGCGGCCTTGTCACACCTTGCACAGTTGCACTGCACTGTAGTCGTTGTGTACTTCGCTTTTAGTCAGGTTAGCTATGTGATTTTGAGCTTACTTTGTATCTGTGTATATAAAATGTAAACCTGAAGCTCTACATGAGATTTGATTTTTCAGACCACAGATGTATGCTCATGAATTGCATAAGACGAATGAACTAAAGGTGACGTACACTAAGTCATGTGAAAATCTCGTAGATTATTCACTAAGTCTCTCCTAAAACATCTAGTTCTGAAGGATGTGTTCGTTAGACTTAAAGACTTGTGCATTTCAGAGGAAGAAAGTTCACATAACATTGACAAGAAGAATTGAATCTTAGTTAAGCAGACTAAGTACCCAAATTAATTTTTGAAGATCATATGAAATATTTGGGTGAATTGTACTCTTTTTCCCTTAAATGAGTTTTTCTGAAGTTTCTCATATTAAGGTTTTTAATGAGGTAATTCGTGCAACCAAGACGCGCGCTAGTACTCTTTCTCCTAATTTTTCCCACTGGGTTTTTAGGGAGTTTTAATAAGACATATGCATGAAGCGTAGAGTGCCCAAGGAGGAGTGTTAGGAAACTGACTATTCCGTAGATAATGATAGTTTATTGGTCACGCTTATCCGTTATGGGATTTTGTCTATAAATAGAGAGGTCATCTCCTCATTTGTATGCGGTTAAATCTGAACAATAAAAAAATTTAACTTTTTTCCTACATACTGTGTCAGTGTTTTTTGTCTCTCGAAGCTCTGGACTACACACGGTAGCAGAGTTTCTCAACACTAAGACAAACCAAGTGACGCTCAGCTCACCCGCTTTGGGTCGCCGTTCCGCTCCGCATACGGTGCCTCTCCCTCCTACTGTTGCTAGCTTGCTGCTGCTTCTGCAGTTCTACTTCACCACAAACCAACCCACATGTTAATCAGCACACCAAGAAGCAAGAAGCTCAGAAATCTCAGCATAGATCTGCCCAGATCTGGTCGGCAGTGGTCGTCAGTCATCACCTACTTACAGGCTGTAGATGCGGTCAGACAATTTGGTACCATAGAACAGTGGCTGAATAGGATCTCCGCACGCCTAGGGCTAAAACTAAGCTAAAGCTACCCACGAAAATGCACACGCCAAAATATAAAAAAAAATAAGGCAAAAAATAAAATTCAATTAAAAATTAACAATAAATTGCAATAATGATTAACGCACCGTAGTAAATGATTAGTTAATCACATCTTCATAGAATTATAACTTTGCTAGTCGTTATCTATCAATCAATAGTAGGTACAGATCCTGAAGAAGAGTCGAAACCTAAAAAAATACATTGCATATGTGATATGTAAGTGTTGCAAAATATAAAAAATTAATTTCTTATGTAGTTATGTATGTTACAAAACAAGACACATACCTCCAATAATAGGTAATTTATGTTTCTATATCCTTATAGAGTGATAATATTATATGATCTTTCGATATCGTTCAATATAACATATCATGCAATGATTTATCTATTCATGATTCATCTTATTCCTCAATTCTATTTTAATGATATTCATAGCTAAGAATGCTCTTTCTACTGTTGCGGTTGTAACAGGAAAAATCAAGGTTAATTCAATTAAGCGATATACCAATGGAAAAACCGTATGTCTATCAGTCTGAACTATCTTCACAACAAGATTACTAAGATCAGAGCAACTTAAGAAATCTGGATCAGCTCTCACATCAGAAATGAATGTGTCAAGTTGGTCTCGAAGGACAATACAGTCATATTTAGAAAAGTCGGCGGCATAGATCTTAGCAAGTTCAATTAGCTTGTCTTCATCATAATTGGCAAAAGAATTCCTTGAATTAAGGCAAGCAGTGCATCTCAATAGTTGAGTAGACCTTTCACTAAAGCGATTGTTCAACTCAACAATAATTTGATCAAGTACCACATTGAATATTTCATTACAGAAATGATGATGGTAAGTTACCAATTGGTCACCACGACCCCTTGAACGACCTCTCCTAGTTATTTGATTAGACATATTTGGAACATTTATATGATGCTTGCGACAGAAGTTATTTGCATTGTCGAAAAGCTCATTCCAACCGTATAGCATTTTTTCAATATCTAAATCCTTCGCCCGTATAGCATTCAAAACCGTAGTATTTAGCTCGGGATTGCTTAAAAAGGAAGCAATAAAAACATAAGGATGCATCCTTAGCAACATTATATTCTAACCAATTGTGTTATTTTAACCATGATTTCTGAAAGCTTCTCTTCACAACTCCTATTTCTGTTTGTGGATATTTATGGTCAATTGGTTGGCATGGACCCAACAATAAGTACTCTCTTCCGACGACATCTCTAATGTTTACATCTAATTGTTCAATTGGTATCCGTAGCCCAGGGTCAGCAATAATGACACTTGGATCAAGCAAAATATTTTCAACAGATTGATTACTTTGCCCATTGTTAATACCTCATGTTCCTACTATTTCTAGGGTCGATTCATTTGATTGAACTTGAAAAAAGATGTCAATTGTCTATATCTCTTCATCTCAATTTACCGGAGTCCAAAGAGGCTTAGAGAGTTGGAGTAGATGGCAATCGGTGGGAGCGGGCACTGACCAGAGACACGTCGCACGTGGGCACGGGATCGAAGGCCGCACGGCCACGCACGGGGCGTGGGGCATGATGCATCGGGATGGGGGGGCGCCACGCCAGGGCGGGCACAGCGCAAGCGTTGGCTAGGAGCGGAGCAGGCCACAGGCACTGGCGGCTGGTCGGAGGAGCGATGGGCGACTGGGCGGAGGCACGGAGCAGTGGTGCCATGGCAGAGCGGGGGGCATCGGCGCTGAGCGATGCCTGCGAACACATGTGGGTGCATGGGGCAGCGTCAATGGAAATGGGATTGGGAGCTGGCCGCCTAGGATGCTAGGGTTTGCTGATGTGGGCCTCGCACGTAGGATGGGCTGGCCACCGGGTGTGGAAAGGACCGAAGGAATGAGGCCCAGCCCTAGCCCCAGGCTGGGCCTAAAAAGTGGGGCTAGCCCATTACTATTTAAATTATTAGAAAAAAACAGGGGTACTATAAAGGGAAAAAAATGGGCCTAGGGCTAAAGCCCAAGCTGCCACAAGCCCAGTTTCGCCCTTGCCGTAGAAGAACTTCACTCAAATTAGATTGTTCATCTTGATTAGCAAAACAAAGAAAGTTATACAATGGCTCTATAGACTAAACAACAAACTTCATGTTGTCCCACCAATCCATGCTAGATAGACGTGCATGTGCAAATCTTTCCTCGTCAGTCCCGCTAAACTTCAAAGATTGGAAACTACTAGATGCCATCTATTGCATAAAAGCGTCCTTCGTTGAAGGAAACTCTCAAGGAACATGTAATTGACGCCGAACCTATTTGCATTCCACTTGATAAGTTTACCTCATATAGCCTCCTTCATCATAGCATGTAATTTCGAATGATTGTATAGCCAACGAGAAATTTGTTGTGATTATTCTATCATAGCACTGTGGTTAGGAAAACCATCAATTATCTTTAACATTAGATTAATAGTATGTGCAACATAAGGTTGCCATACTATTGCTGCATATTCATGTTTCCTCGACCTACAAGCCTTTTTGTAGTTCGAGCCATTATCAGTGATAATTTGCATGACATGTTCCGGACCAATCTCATGCAACAAAGTCTTGATCTCCTGTACAAGCAATGTTAAGAACCTACAATTGGACAACAATAGTATAAACGAAAAACATGTACCTTGCATAGGTAGTGTGCATCTTGACTCACGCTCATTGCATCTATGGACATGTGGAAATACATAACCCTATTGCAATTTATCATAAAATTGATGACACTCATGCTCGTCGGCCTCGTCTATGAGTCACACATGACACTAACTCCATAAGTTGGCCACTCTTGCTTGAAAACCTTGAACCGTCCTAAGATGTCCTGCTCGTTAGCATCTAAGTATTTTCCATCAATATCCCTAGAAGGCAAAGCA